>UELU01139383.1:30808-63103 GCA_900490025.1 Megastigmus dorsalis | reverse complement strand
GCAAGGTAAACCTATATATATCCGAAAATCTTCGCGGTCACAATCTCTCTCTCTCTCTCCTTTCCCTCCAACGTTCGCTCTCCCACCTCATTCCTCAAACTCTCGACCCACTCCACACACACACACACACACATATATATATACACTTCTATTTATCCCCATCCCTCCCACCTCAGAGTTCGTCGGGTCTCGCGCCACGTGCAGGTCTCCCGCTCTCTCTCTCTCTCTCTCTCTCTCTTTCTCTATCAGCGTGATACCATCTACGAGACGACGGTGGACACACACACACACACGCAGAGTCAGCAGCAGCAGCAGTAGCAGAACGAAGCATCGCCCGACAAGCCGCCTTGGCCACGTGCTACGCGCCACACCACTTCGCACACACTCTTCGCTCCCCCTTTTTCCCAATAAGCCACTACATCGCGATATATTCTCTGCCGATACACACATCCACACACACACACACACACACACAGTTGCAGTCTGCGGCGCGCAACATACTCGGCTGCTGCCGTTGGTACCACCTCTCGGAGCTAAACTTAAACGGCGAGCGCCGCGCGGTAGTTTCGAAGCCGCGCGCCGACCAGCCGGTCGAGTTTCTCATCCGTTTGTTCCTCGCAGTTGTCTCGTCACGTCGGCGCTGTGCACCTCTATTCATTATAGATCTGTCGGTCTCGGGCTGCGCACACGTGTGTCTGCCGACTCTCTCACTCTCTCATTCTCTCTCTCTCTCTCTCTCTATCTATCTGTGTCCGTATGTCTATGTGTCATATGCCGCATCGGCCCTGACTTTGCTTCTCGGCGAAGGCTTTCGGCTCATCGATCCCAGACTCGTGTGCCCGACGCTCAATCCCGACTACGTATATACTATACCGGCAACCAAGGGGAGAAACTGTGCGAGACCCGTGCGCGCGCGCATCAACCCTCCTCCCACCACCACCACCAACAGCAGCGACGTAGATACCTACCCCTAGCGGTGCACAGCTGCAGGCGGCCGAGAGCATGTCTTCCGATAACCTGAAGAGTGAGTTTTCCACTGCTCTACTTTTTTTTTTCTTTTCTTCTCTTTGGGGGGGGGGGTGGAGCTATTGTGTACAGTTCTGGTGATTTAAAATTTGGGGGGGTATAGTTTGTATAGTTTTTTATTTATAGTTTGAGTAGGTCGAATGCTCGATTCAATTTTTTTATCTCTCTGAATATTAATTTAATTTTATGAACGAAGGTGTTCGTCGAACGTGTATAGCTATACTTTTTGGCCTTTGGATAATTTTCGTTGCAGCAGCAGGAGAACCCTTGTGTGTGAAGTAAACAGCGCACGAATTTCATTTACCAACTATTTCGTCATATTGCACGAATACCGAATTTGGAGAGGAATTTAGTTATATATACACATATATACGTATAGACGTTCATACCGACAAATTCAATTTCGTGGTTAAATTGAACGTATACATATCTAAGCGAAGTCGAGTAGTACGTATCAACGTGTGTACGCTTGGTGTGCCGCGGTATAGGCTAAGCAAATTAGCAGATTCGGGTGTTTATTGATAACACAGCCACACTTTGCAGTGATATTACCCTAATAAATTATTATGGCTGATTTCAATTACTCGAAAGTTAGCTCTTACTTAAATTGTATCGTTAAAGAAAAGTTTTCCGACGATAGCTGTAAATATGAAATGTAATCTGTCTGTTTTGCACTTTGAAATTTAATTTTAACTTTGCTCGAGATACGATGAAACCTTAAATAGATCGAAAAAAAAACTTGGGATAGAAAGTTTATCAGTTAGACTTGCGGTAGCTATAGTTTTGACTTTCAAGAGGAACGCTTGTTAGTCCGTTTTATCAGAGCGTTTTGCAGCTGTGTACTTATCGCACAATGTAACCTAAATATGATAATGCAGAAGAAGAGTAGATTAATGGATCTAGAAAGTTGAAGATACAATTTATCAAAAACGTCGTGAAGTTTGTGCGCCCGTTGCCAAATTACATTTACTGGAATAGTTTTATGTAAAGATTGTTTTGATTAAGCTGTTATCCTAGAAATATCAATACTTGCATTCACTTTCCTAAGGTCAAAGTAAGCGGCGGACAAATCTCCTTACAAAAATAGCAAAATGCATACGGAAATAATTGACTATTGATCTTGCATTTACGTGTTCACTCGCAATTATTTTAAAATGAATTATTATTGACATATATATTTCACGTAAGTCATAAGTTGTAAGCTGTAAGAAACTGTACTTCAAAACCGCGATACAAGTATGTAGGAATAATATGATATGAAGATATTATTATTAGCAGTATACATATATCGTAGTGCCGGCAAAGCATTTGATCTAAATATTTTTGTCAACTTATACTTAGGTATTATTTTTTAATTAAATTAAATGAGTTTCTGACTCAACATAATCTTTGTTATATACGTTAATTGATTACATTTAAGTTAATCGTTTCTATTGATAAAATTGTAACCAATTAACGTTCTTTTATACTATCATAATAGTTATGTTTCGAATGTAAAATAAGATAATATAAAAGTGTTGTTATTACAATAAAATATTTTATCTCGATTAGACTGTAAAAAAGAAAGAAAGAATTCTGTTCAAAGTTCTATTAATTTTAGTATTGGAAAATAAGAAAAACTACTATTAAGTGGTAAAGAATGCAAACAAACTTGTATATCTCGGAGTTAAAGCAGATCTTCATATAAAAAAATAAGTATTGTAAATACGCTTAGATAATGCGAGCATTAAATATTTATAAATGCAAGAGAAGCGCTCAAAAAAAAAAAAAAAAAACAGCTGATAAAGTAGGCAATAATATTTCATCGATTTGCCTTGCGTCATTAAATTTCGCAATACTGAAATTTTTCTAATACCCGCAATATCAAGTGCGATATATGGAAGTTACAAAAAGTTATTTCCAGACAAAACGCATAATTGGCTCTAAAATATTTAGCATCAGCATAATTCCCCTTACGCAACTATCATTTATTATAAGCAACAATCTTCTCAAACAGATCTACTTTGACTCATCTATTTTTTACTGTTTCCGCTGTTTCCTTTTATCACGAGTTTTTCACATTCAATATTCATCCACGCAATTTTATTCGTATACAACAGAAAGAGAGAGAGAGAGAGAGAACAAAAACAATATTATTTCTGAAAATTAGAAAATCACCGCTACAGATTACACGGAAAAAAGACTGGGGGTACTAAGTACCGCGCCAGGAGCGATGTAGCAGCACCACTATAGCAGTGGTGAGCAGCGGCTACTCTGTTTCTGGGGTAATGGATAACCCACTCATGTACGGAGAGTTGAGATAATTTATTTTCGATTAATTATCTCGAAACTTTACACTCATGGTAGTCGGATAAAAAATCGTTTTCAATGTAAAATTTTACGCTGTTCCAATTGGTGTAAACCATTTTGTTCTAACCTAAGCCGTTCTCGAAATATAAGTAAATAAAACTTCGAAACTCTGTTTTTGCATAGAGCCTCTGGACCTAGGAAGCTGTAAATTTGAAAATCGGCTTTTTCGACCCCGATTTGCCTAATGACCAAAATGCAATCGTTTCTATATCGATTTCCATTGCATCTGTATTTTGCATCTTGTTACTGTACTGTATGTATCTTGTTTATTATACTATAGCATGGGCGAATGGTTCTCCCAGAAAAAGTGAATTGCTCTCCCGTTTGAAGGGCAAACAGCTCGCCGAACCTGTTGACTAACAACAAATCCATGTTGGGGCACCCGCTCCCCCAGTTTTTTTTTTCCGTGTACATATAGATATAATTTCTATTAATATAGTATAATGTGTGCACATGCATTATATTGTAAATGAGAATTGTGCGATGATGTCTTCCAGCTTCGCAGAGAAGACTGCACATGTACATTAATTCTTTGAAAGCACTTCGACAAAATGAGATTCTTTTTTAATGGGAATTAAACTCTATTAGAGGGGGTAGTCAACTTTTTTCGTAGGCATGTCCACCACGACACCAATTGCAAGGAAAATATACCCAGCTTCAAGTAATCATGGCAATCGGGTTCTCTGTCTCACTATTCCCTTAAAAGTAGAGAAGGATTCAGTGTATTCTTGAAGGTATTTTATTGGAGCCGTTACTTTGATCGTAAAAGGAAATGTATGTATATATATGTGTGGATCGGAGAAGTACAGAATTGACACACTTTAGAGCTGTAATGTCACTTTGATGTAAAACGATAAAAAATAGAATGCTTTATAAATATTAAAAGCATAGAAGTGTGATTTACACGGTTGATTTTATCGAAGTATAATTGTATTTTAATCTCTATTTTACCGAACTTCAGATTTTTATAAAATCAATTATATCAGCTATAAAGATTGTGGATCGATTCTTTCGAGATCGGTCGGCAAAATTGCGCTTCGGGATCAGTTTTTCTTATCACTAATTTCATGTTACCCTAAAACCAAATTACGTGGCTCAGATAATTCACGTGTAATTATAATACTATCGTCACATGCTATGCGGGTGAGGTGATATCAAACTGACATACATCATGAGCAAACACGATGTAGGCAAATAAAAAAAAAGAATACGTCACGGTGGTACTGAAATTTCAGGCCTGCGAGGTTAATTCTACATCACGGGATGTTATTTATCTTGCATTAAGCTCGAAGATTACAATTTCATTACAATTCCAATAGCATACCAGCTTGTGATAAAAAATAAAAAAAATTTATTGGCCCATACTGTAACTGACAGAAAGTTAAAAATTCGAAAGAGTTAATGAGGTGCAATGAACATCGCTGCCTGATTTTCTTTACTGCGTTATTTATACTAGCTAGTGCTAATAGAGTACAAATACCATTGTGATGGATTCTGCGTGGATATAAGAGCATTACCAACACGTATCGACTCAATTAATATGACGTAACAAACTATCGAAAATATTATTTAACGTTTTTGATCGATCAGTTACGAAAGCATTAGAGGTTAGATAACGCGCGGGTATATGTTGACATAACGTCAAAGTATGTGCAACATCGATTATGCATCAATAAAGACTCGGCTAGAATTTTTAATTGAACAAAACAAAATTTATCCTCGTCTTCTGCGCGTCGTAGAAAGCCACTTGTCAAAGTCTACAAAATAATAAACAATTATATATTCCAGCGCTCAACTCCACCTATCCGTTGAATTAATTCAATTTCAAAATTAAGTTCCCGAAGCTGTAACCACATCGCATTCATCGTGGGTGCAAATCAGTTGTTGTACGACTCGCAATTACGTATAAAAAAAAATGTATATGGTAGATACGAAATAGGATGGTCTAAGGAACCAGCGATTCTCTCAATATCTTTAGTAAGAATCACGGATAATGAGGCGTCTTCGCGGTATAATACGAAAGCGCGCGTTACAGTGACTGACGTTCAAGGCCTGTGGCTCAAATTTTTATTCACTCTCTCGATAGTCGTCGCGCGAGTCTCGTCCGCCGCTCGTGCAGAATTCACGTGGTACAAGGTTGAACAACTCTCCAGTCGCGCAGGTGAAAAAGAAGAAGAAGAAGGAGTTTGTACGGAATATTAATAAGTCCACGTTACACGCTTGTCGATCAGCCAAACTCCATTTCGTCGCTATATCGCTAATACAACATTATATTACATTATATATCTGACAGATGTTCTTTGTATGCTAAAGTTTGCGAGTTTGTTTCGCGAGCCGTGTGATTTATAACATCGAGTGTGTGGGCATTATATGCGATTAATGCGGAGAGAGACGTTATTGGGAGCAAATGTTTTCGCAACGAAACGGGAGTTTTTTTGCACAGATATGTAAGTGCGATAAAGAGAGCGAAGGTCAACGTAACGCTCAATTTTACCTTGTACGAGTCTGCGCGATATTTTCGATTTGCCAGTATAATAAGAAAAGAGGGAAAGTTATTCGATATGAGTTTATTGAGTTTTGCGAGTCGAGTATTAATTTTTGTGTATGGTATTAAAATGTGACGGGTATAAACAATGTATGAAAGAATTGTTAAGATTACCTACTTATAATCTGCGATGCGTTCAACTTTGACTTTTTTGTGAATCCGTATAAGTTTATCTAATAGGCTATATAACAGATTTCGTCACGTTTCAACGTGACTTTCAAGATCAGATTAAATAACGTGAAAACTCGACACAATTGGAAAAAGCATTCAATTTTAAACACGCAATGTACATTTAATTTTATTTAATTCAATTTCAGTTCAAAACTAGTATCAATAACTGTATTTATGTGTGTCAGCATTTTTTTGACTCGTGAACTATATTGCCAGAGTTGAAAAGAAAACCTTAACCTACAATTAAATAATCTTAGAATTGAAAATAGAAATACAAAGAGATACAGCTGTTACTTTACAAAACTACTTTTTGTAAAGAAAAAAGTTAGATGTAAAAAAGTAAATAATTTTAATTTTGATCCCTTCTTTTAAATTATAAAAAATATTCAGTGCAACGGTACTGTGTCTTTGACGTAATGCACTGAAACTTTTATAAAAGATTCTTTTTATAAAAATAAAATATTTGAGTTTACACTTTTGAAGTTGCGAACAACAACTTTATTAATACTTCCCGCAGTTTATCTTGAACAACATGTGTCTGAAAAAACTTAGAATGCTGCTTCACCAGCAAATCTGATGAAGCAGCAACTTTGATAGAAAACGGGTAACTGTGTTAAAGAATTCTTTTTCTTTCTTACTATAATTCTAAAAGCACTTTCTCTGAAGAATAATGAAACTGAAATATCCCATTTAGTAAAGGCGTTAAGGTAACATCGCCAGTTAATCTGTCTCTACCAGGTATTTAACTATGATAATTAGCTCAGCTGACGATCGACCAATCGTTAAAATATCATTTAGCACATAGGCATCTTGATAAGGTGTTCAAACATACTTACACATTTTATACATCAATTTTAGTCTGAAAAAGTTTGCTGTAGATTAATTCAATCAGTAATTGATAAATGGATGTACACAATAAATTAAAGAACGACAAACAGGTGCCGGTAAAGATCGATTTTTCCTCAATAACTCAACGGCTTTCTGCTCGACTGACTTAGAAAATTTCATTTGCCAAAAGTAAAAAAACATATATAATTTTGCAAAAAAGAAACCAAATGATTATTTCAGTAAAAAAAAATAAACAAATATTTAAACAATTGCCAATTTTTCGTTTGAAAGACCAACAAATACGAGGTCGAGATAAAACGAGTGTTTTGACCAATTATATTTAGCCAATGCGTCTATTTATATACGACGAAGAGGTCAATTTCTGGTACGAGAATTCCCCCGCGCCGCCACAAATAGATTTATCGGACGACTATATAGACGCATAGACAGAGGCAAAACGAAGCGAAAATGATTGACCGTAAGCACAACCAGCCGCGGCGGTTCTTAAATGCAATGTAGGTATGGAAATATCTTCGGTCTGTGCTTGCCCCCTTCCACTTTCTACACACTCACACACATACTCATGTACACCTATACATCATGAGAATTTCGCTTCGTAATTCTGGCTTTTCTCCCGCGACTAAAGCTATGTAACGCCGCTGCCGCCGCCGCTGCCGCCGCCGCTGCCGACATATCCCAGGCGTCTCTCTCTCTCTCTCTCTCTGTATAATATAATTGCATTCACGTTCAACGCCGACGCCGACGCCGCCGTTTCGAGGCCTTTACCTCTGACCCCCTTTGATTATGCATTCCATGGGTTCCGCTATTCCACATAGCTTTGTTCCTCCTACCAGTCCAGCCGACGGACACGTCCCTACCTCTCCCTCTCTCTTTCTTGGTTTCTAATAACGAATTCACAGAGAAGTTTTGCTCTGTTATACATAGAAAAAGACCCAAGGTTTTGAAGTATAACACCCGCAGTACCGCGCGAGTTTCTTTTGAATTTAGTGCGTATTTTCGCGAGCGGTGAGGGGAAATGCGTAATTGGACGTCTCGGTGTAATGATATTCCGCCGTTCCGCCAACTTTGAGCCTTAACTTCACCGTATTCTTTTTCTGTCTTATTGAACGTGACAAATGAGGTCTCTTTGTGAGTTGAAGCAGGCGTAAAAACGCGTAGCGGCTAAAGATGCAAAGCCTCGTGCAAAGCTGCGCGAGCGAGAAATTGAATCGATCGCCTTTATTAGCTGCTTTTGAATAATAAACGAGCTGATTTATAATGTCATTACTTAATTTTATCGTATAAAAGAAACGTTTAGCTGTACAAGGGATATTTGTATGATGTTTCTTTCACTTCGTGACTCATACTGGTTCACATGCTTTAGATAATTAAGTACAATCTTCCTTTTACCTATTGATTTCTATACTTTTAATATAATTATAGTATCAAGGGAAAATAATGATATATTATAGGATGATTGTAATTTTAAATATATAAATGATAATTGGACAATTATTAAAGCGCAACCGAACAGTAAACACATGTAATCAGCGGCACGTGTTTCAGACCCTGATTCATTTTGATTCATTCACGTGAATAATCATCCTGTGTTAGGTCATTCAAACTATATTTTGCTCCTTGCATATAGAATTCCATGTTTCTACTTGTTTAAGCTCTTCCCGCAAACAAGAAAAATAACATCGATAAATATTATACTCGTTATTTTTAGCCTCGCGAACTATCTGCATTTTATTTTATTCTACTCCGTTGATAAAACGGTCCGAAGAAAAAAAAAACGTTGTTTCACAAATAAAAGGGAGAGCATTGATCTATTTTTATCGGCACCCTTCGCAATTTCCCGTAAAAATGAATGTTGCTATATATACGCGCGAATGTAGGCACATAAACAGAAGCCCGAGTTATCACTCTGGTTGTTTTCCTTCCTTCTACCAACGACACGATTTCTCGGAATCTACATCATGAAGAGTTACGAAGAGACAGAGTGAGAGAGAGAGAGAGAGAGAGATAGGGGCGGGAGGGGGGGGGGCAGAGAAAGAGATTGTGCAATTTAATTGATTTTTGCAATCAGCATTTCATGGAAAAGTGTGAGGGAGATGAGACCAAGTGGAATGAAGTAATTGGTGTTCGAAGATGATGAAAATGAATATAAGCTTAGGCCAGGTGTTGAATTTCGAACGCAAATCGTTTCATTTCTTCAGAATAAAAATACCGACCTATAAGATGTCTTATTATTCTAGGAAGTGATTTACATGATGTTTCTAAATGAATGTTCAGCCATTAACTGCCTTTGAATAACTTGATTAGTTTAAAATTTCTAAACATCTTTACATACACATTATACACTAAAAATTAATTTTCTGTTTGTGCGATTGCTATTACTTTTCTCAGATGCTGATTCTACAATAATATTCATCTTCCATACTATAGTATCAAACTTTTACACATAATAATGTACATATGTATATTGAATTATTATCAAGCGGAAAATATTTTCTTTAAAAAAAAATTTCTTGGTGAAAATTTATTTAAAACATTTAGGTTTGCACCTTAAAAGTATGTAAATTTGATTTTAATCGACATTTTATTTTAAAATTGAGTTGCTTATTAAATACGTAAAATAATAGAAAAATAATTTATTTTGCATTTTCAAAAAAGCTGCGACATAAATGACAAAAGAAGATGTGTCCACGAATCAAGACAGAGTTCAAGCCTATTTATAAATCAGTCGCGTTAAAAATAACGCGTCCACATCTATGTGGCTATCTATATAGGAATTCTGTGTCCGAGTCCAGATTATGCTCATAGAAAATAGTATGAGTAGATAAAGATATGAATGAGCCCGTGATTGAAAAGTTGAAAGTTATCGAACTTTTATTCAGTAAGTGTATTTTTGAATGATAATTTAGGAGTACTAAAGTAAATTTCTGTTCTACGTCGTAAAAAATTTTTAATCTAATTAAAATTTAAGTATTTTTAATCAGTTATAAATTTTTAATCAACTTATCAACAGTTGATCTAATGATTTATTTAGAAAAAGATATTTGAATTAAGTTTATTTAAGAAAATACTTATTCTAATTGAAAAATAAAAATCGAAGAATAATAGTTAATTTTATTTTGTAAAAGTTATAATTTTTCACGTATTTAAGAAATTAGAGTATCGTTCTTTGATAGCATAGTCTCTATAAAACTCACTATTTGTTTAATTGTAAAAAATTGAATCAATTCATTTTCGAAATACCTCAAATCAACTCCTATTGACTAAAATTCAATTATTGTAATCGAACTGATATAAAGTGCACTTCACATTGATTTAATAATTTTTTTATTGTATTTAAGTATATGAATTGAAATACTCCATTATTTTAAAATAGCATAATCAAATGATTGCAGTATTATTTTTGGAATGAATTATTATATACTATAATGATACTGCTGATTATATACGATCGTACTGCACAATGTTTGTACGATATACAAACATTGTGTGATATACAAACATTGTGCAGATATCATGATCAATTCAACAAAAAAAAGTATATTAATATATCATTGATTACATTAGAGCGCATATTAAAAAGGAAGTAAAAGTTAATTTTATTTTGTTAATATTACTAATAGAAATTAACATTTATAACATTTTCCATACTTTTAATGAACATCTTATTATTCATCTATGCAGGTTAAGAGAAAATTCTCGCGTGAAACGGGGGAAACGTAAGAAATTATTCAAAAATCTCATATATTGCGTGAGAATTTATACGAGGGAAATTTTTAAGGTTTCTTGAATTTAAATATGGTCTTCTATTGTTTTATAAATTCTTTTATGTACGTTTTCATGCTTTACAGCATTTCAAATATTTCTAAGGTTTTTTAATCAAACTTCTCATATCAAACACATCCTGCAGCGTAGATTTAGAGATTCGCACGTATAGAATGATTTGTTCATCAGCTGTTTTTATCTAGATAATTACCTGCGTGTAATGTAACTATGTTTTTAGATAATTGCACAGAAATATTCTAGTGAATTATAGTTCCTGAAATTTAACATTTATAATAAGTTCAAACAAAAAAGTTATATTTCAATATTAATTTTTCGGTGTTTCATAAATTTTCCTGTTTAGTGTTATGGAATTCGAGAAGTGATTTCATTTTTAAAATGAATATTTTAATTTTATTACGGTTTTTTATCCGTAGTGGGCGAAAATTGGTGTCAATATTAAAAGAAAAGCCTTTAATTTCCAGAATCAAGAAACCGGTGCTAGATTTAAAGTCTAACGTTGACATAGCACTCAAACAAGCTCGTTGGGAGTACAAAAACTTAGGTAATACAAATTCTTAACTCTAGTTTGCCTAAGGATTTTTATAGCATAGCTATATAGAAACAGGAATTCCGATTAGTGTGTCATTTAAAGCGTCAGTGCTAGTATTCAAAATTTAAAGGTATTTATATCGCTAATTGTTAACATTAAAAATTTTATGCATTTATACTGAAACATTAAACCGATAACTATTGAAAATACCTATTGAAAATAATAATAAAAGTAAATGTTGAGCGAATTAATTTAAAACTAGCTACAATCCCTCGATCTTAATTAGTACTATCTTAAAACATTTTGGTGATGAAATGTTTTTATTTTATAAAATGTTTTTGTATTCTTCATCATCTTATTGAACGTGTTTGGAAAGTGTTATTCAAATATTTTCTTGAAACTTTGCTTGATGATAGATAATGTATAAGTTAAGAGCATCTGTATTCAGGATTTACATAATAGTTTTAATTATTTATGCACCCATTATCAATTGTTTACTTTTGGTTCTGTAAAATGTAAGGTGTGAAAGTTGAATTAATGTCGTGTGAAAGCCTTAATGTATCATTTTAATAAATCTATTTACCATTTACCATGTACCAATTACTATTAGATTGTTACCTATAAAGAAAAAGATATGGACCTTGAGATTGTACACTGGGGACGAGAAGTACTTTAACTAATAATAATAAGAAAATATTTACCGTTTATCATTTATGAATTAACAATTACCAATTACTATTAGATTGTTATTTAAAAAGAAAAAGATACGAACTAATGAGTTATCTTTGACAAGTTACATCGAGTATCTTTCTGATAATAGTAAATGTCGTTCCCTTGACTATCTCTATTTAAGAAACCATTTTTTTTTTACAAAAGTACAAAACACAATTTTAAGTAAGTACACGCCAAATTTCTTCCTCATATTATTCATCACTGCACATATTTTTTCCTCTAAAATTAGAGCTCGACAATTAAGTCGAAAACATTATATCTGTCACTATAAGCTAACAACGTTTCCTTAATCAGCAACCAAAGACCTCCGAGATACCCGAACTAAATTTTTCACCAGCTCGAGGTAAAAGCTTTCGCAAAACCCCACTTCCGCGCGCGCGCGAGTCTCGCCTCGGCCATTCCTTGGAATTCGAATGCTTTCGGTCGAGGCGGTCGCGCTCGCGTGTGCAAATCGTTCGGAAGCCCGCCAGACGCATGAGGTCGAGCCAGTGGCCTAGGACACCGTCGTCTCTCGTTTTTCCGTCTACATTATCAATCATCGCCGCGTCCATCGTCAGCTGCGGAAGAAACATCAAACAGCCTTTGCTATACGCACGACGCATGGACAACAGAAGTTAGCGAGATGCTGCACGGCCAGTATATTCGAGCGGACGCGGTCCGACCTTGTCTCGAGGAAGTGCGTGCATTCTTCCTAATAGGCAGATTGCAGTCCTCGCATCTCGATCGGCTGCAGCAACGGCTAATTGCACCCGTGTAATCTTACCGGGCTGCAAATTAACTGATTGCTATGGCGCGGTCGATGCCGAGTTGATTGTAGGTTCATTTGGCGATGGTATGTATAGCAGCGGACGGTATGGCGTCGAATTGAACGACGCACACGCTGTAACGCACCGGATGCTGGACTTGACGCCGCAACTGTCTGCGATGGCGGACTTCTTCTGCGCGGGACCGGATGGCCAATTTGGTTGATGGCACATGGAAGATGCTCTCTGCGCTGAATAAAGAGGTGTGCGCATTGGTGTTGAAGGTTGGGGCTCATGCGCGCAATTCTCTGCTGTAGCTTTGTGCATGTCCCGGAAGTACGGGATTGCAAGTACTGTTATTTTCTACAAGTGGGAGTTTTCGGTTACTTGGAAAAGTGGAGAATTACATGTTTTCGGAAATTGGATTAAGCTTTCGGGCGCTTGGAAATGGCGAGTTTTTTAATTAATTGTGTAAAGTAAGAGTTAAGAGATGCCCGAATATAAGTTTATTTTATAAAATTCATTTTACTTGGACAATATGTTACTTTATTGATTTTATAAGTACAAAAAAAGTTTTAATTAGTATATTGGACAAAAATGAAGCTTTAAGTTACTTGAAGTTTCGTCATTTTAAATAGTATATTGGAAAAAATGAAGGGATAAGATACTTGATTTTATTGAAATCAAAAGTATTGAACCTTAACAGTTTTACGTAAATCTAAACATAATAAACATATATAAGACGACACAGTACATGACAACCTGACTTTCAGCTACCTTTATTTGATTACTTTTTATTATCTATAGATACTACTTTACAAAAATAGTTATTTAAATATCCTACTTTAATAGATTCCTTAGTAAAATATTGTTGAATTATTATCTTTAATGCAGGAAAGTGTTATACTTTCATGCTCGTACAGAAACAGTTACACGAAATGGCTTTTAACTAATGGTTCAATATTGCGAGTTTAATGTGTGTGCATGAAATGTAGGTACTTTCAATTTTAATTGTACAAGATCGCAAGATGATAAAAATGTTTCATGATCGAAATATTTCTATAAATTCGTTGACAAAGTTTGACTTTACCTTTGTTATTTTCTTTTTAAATATACAAAATAGATTTTTAGATATTTTTGTTTTTATTATTAAGATTAATAGAGGCACCGAAATAACATATTTTTCTTTCAATATCAAGCAGTTCGGAGCGGAAAAACAAGGCGTAAAAAATATTTGTCAGCAATCAGAAATCCAATACGGATGATGTAGTCACAGGTTGGCGCTTACACGCAAGGCTTGTTTGCAAATATATATTTTTAGAAAGTACTCGACGAAATTTAAAACAGCCTCGAGAACGACACCTTAAGCTTCCGTTTACGCCAACCGGCCTGAATAATTTGAAAGCCAGTTCGGTGGCTTCGAAGACACTTCAATATATTTTTCATACGAGGAAACACGCGCGCCCGCGCAAGTTGTACTCGCGCACGGAGTGTTTATTTTTAGCGAAACAAGCGATAATCGCGTCGACCGATTTTCAGGACGCAAAACACACACACACACACACATACACACACAAGAGACATTTAGTATTTCGATGGTCTTTGAAGTTGTTTGCCCGGTGCACTTCGATACATCAAGTGATATTGTTTCACTCAACCTTATACGGTTTAACGTGTCCTGGAAAGCTCTGTCACTATACCACAAATGCTGTTTGCGTTTAAGGAAAAATTAAATCGTTCGCATGCATATCGATTCACGTAAATTGCCGCTGATTAACTCGCACAATGCGCATACGTACTTGGACATTGAATTTATTAACAAGTGTATATCGTACTAGAAGACTGTTGCAGTATAATGCGCATATATTGTCGTTCTTTAGTGTTGTGATCGCTATATAGTATATATACTTAGGCGCCTCTCGTGCCGACGAGTTCTTTTACGTTATCCGTCCGCAAGTCTCAGCCGTTTGCTGCTTCGAGCACGATGTTTTCTGGTAATTATCATTTCAATTAAAATAGTGATTTTACTCTGTATATTGGATTCGGAAGATTTACAACTGGTAAAGAAAAATAACGAGCCATGGAAGAGAACTGTTTTTATTGCACGTGGGCAAAGATAATAAACATTGGCATTCTAAAAGGTTAAATAACCATTTAAAGAGAGCGACTTCTGTTTACTTCAATTAGTGTGTCAACCTAACCTTAAAAAGAAATGTAGGAATATCGGCAAACTTTCTGATTACACTAAAAAGTTATATACTAAGTGATTTTCACGAGTGATTTTAAAGGAATCATAAAGATCAACACAAACATCGTTGGAATTTATCGAATTATTTCTTTTCCCTTCTTTTCGCGTACTTGGAATATTTGCTCTTGAAATACTCTGCAAAAGAAAGTAAGAGTCATCAAAGGTTATTTATAGATATAATGTGAGAGCGCTATCGGAAAAGCATCGAGTCTCGGTGACCTGCATTTTTGCGAACCATTTTTTAATTCAAGAGTGTCCGATAGAAGAAAGAATTTAGTTAAAATTCACGCTAGCGACTACAGCTGCGCGAATTCTCAGTTAAAATCATGCATCGATATACGCAATATACACAGATCTTTATTTCAATTTGTTCAAAGTAAAATGCAAGTGTTTTAATATTTATCTCAAAAAATCAGTAGGGAATTCACTCAAAAAGGACATCGATGAGGAAAGTCGATCCGAATAACAATCCTCTCTTCTTGCACACAGGCGACCAATATTCAACTTTCAAGCCTCGCACGCGCAACGAGATGAAAGAAGCAATGATCGGTGTGTGTTGCAGCAGCGCACAGGTGTTCATTAAATATATATATATATATATAACACTGTGGCTGGAAATTTCATTCCAAGGACTAAGGATCCGGTCTGACGCGGGAGGCGGGAAGGAGGGGGGGGGGCTTAATTAAATATGTAGACGAGAACGGGGGGGAATAATGACCGGTGCGCGGGACCCGTTCTCTCGAATCGAGGCAAACCAATAAAAGTTCGCGACGCATTAAACGCTCGATAAAGATCCTTTCAGAAATTCAATACATATACCGTCGGTGCACGCGCGTTCGAGCAAGTCCGAACACTTTTTTAAAGTCAACTTATCGGTGGTCGACATTTGCCTGATTTGACTTTTGCGCGTCGCTTATCTATATCGTATTTGAACCGTTGCCTCTTGTGTAAACAGGGTTGTTTATTCTTTTCGTGCTTCTCATTTTATAAAAGGCAGCTTTTCACGCCTGTGTAATGGTAGAAATAATCGGCGGCTAGAGATTTGCATGATAATAATCGATTCGAAGTGGAGGACGAATGAATTTGCAATTTCGTAGTATCGAAGGAAAGATGATTTACAAACTAGACAGATGTCTGTTATTGCGGCCAATAGTTGATTCGCGAGGCTGATAAAACGCGCAAGCTTGTTTAATTGCGCTGCAGCTTTGTTATAAGCGGGAATATCGCTTGCTTACATTATGAATATCGTTATGAATTGCTACGAGTTTATATCCAATGCTGATGGGCGTTATCTTAAATTAAAACCTCAATTTTCTCGGACTGTGTTTTTCTCCACCGATAAAAGCTATCCTACAGTACAGAATGCTAATCGTGTTTGTTTACATTGAGATACTTAGCATAATTTTAGATTTACCATGCAATCGCAAGAAAAATAAAAGCTTTACCATTTACTCAGCGCGATAGATAATGAAAGGTTTCGCTCTTCTAGCAGTGAACAAAAATTTATTTAACGACTTTATGTGTACGTAAGAATTGCTCGAATCATAAAAATACGATTCGAAATGAGTTGCTCGGAGCAAGGATAAATTTCTAGTGGCGATAAACCACATTTTAATAGTAGATGTGATTCGTAAGAAAAGTTTGTTGAATTTCAAACTTTTGGTGAATGTTAAAATTTTTAGTGTTGCATCGAAATCATACATCAGTTAAAAGAATGAGCTGGATATTAATTGACAACTTAAAATTCTTAAAAAGAAGTTGATGAATATTTAACAAATAACCATTGTCCAAGGCTAGTATTTCAATTATCTTATGATATAATATGCATTTCATAAAACTGTTTACTGTTTTTATTTGAATTAAAAATGTGTGAAGACTAACTTAACTCATTTCTAAATAAAAGCATTTCCTATTTTACATAATGTCCATGTATTCTCGCGATAGGATTTATAATTACTTTCTTCAATTTTCTAACATAACAAGTCAAATTATTCGATTTATTAATCTAATTTTTCCACACCAAGGCCAATAATAAGCTTCTTCCTCGTAATTAGCAAATATCGCATTTGGTATGCTAACTATACTGAATAAATACTCATTAGCCATTAATAAGCGTGCGTTCTTAAAATTACTCATTCCCGCACTTTATAAAATAGTCGAACCGTTGTGCAGTATTCCTGGAATAACCGAAAGAGATATTCATGTATGGAAATTAAAGTGTTTATGCGATATTTTAAAGTGTAGCGTGAAATATTTCGTTTGCTTAATTTATAATTATTATTCACACTATTTAATCAATTTGGAAGTTATTTGCATCTCGCTATTTATTAAGTTATTTATCTCCCAGTTAAGCAAAACGAATTCAAGAAGTCGAGGTTATCGAAAAATTTGTTTCCTTAAGAAGTTTTTGTCATTTTAGTATGCACGCATCCATGCCTATTAAGTAATTATCTATTCTCAAGTCTGAATAATTGCGCGAAATAAAAAAATTTTATTATCAGCGGCTCGGGGCAAAACAGAAGCAGCAGCCGCTCGAGTGTGAGTAACGCGCAAATGTGCAGAAGCGCTATACAACTGCGGGTGAAAAGAAGAGGTCGACACCGACAATTGCCATGCAAATTGCAATTTTTTAATCGATATTAATGTTTGTTTCTTCACGTGAGATCACGTCCAGGCTAGAGTCGATGTAAGAGGAATGGTCTTATGATAATGAGTATATTAAAGTAGCGGGAAACATTTTCCAGGCAATCGTAAGCCACAAGCTTTGTAATCTTGTGATGTACTTACATTGCGGCTGGTTATATGTTAGTCGAGGATTTATATAATTGTTGAATCAATTGTATTAAGTAGCTTATACAGTGATTATGTCGAAATTATAGTAATCGTTTTATATTTCGTGCATTATATAGGTCTATTAGAAAAACTTACAAACAGTTCATTAATTTAGAATTATAAAAACATGTAAACAGTCGAGTAATTCGGAATACACAAAGAAAATTAAATGTAATCAATCCTGATAATATATGATACAATGGAGTAAGTTAACTAAGTGCGTCGCATAGTTATATTAATGAACCATATTTAAACATTGTTTTTGTTATATCCATTGTTTACAAAAGTAATATCGATAATTCATTTAGTAAATATTTTTGTATAATTAGAGCATAAATATTTAGTGCCTTATCGCAATATGCCATCGAAAGTAGCAGGGACTAAAGGCTTGCGAAAAAATTGCACCTTTAAAATCGGTGCTCGTTTATTCATAGCTGGGTTCTGCATCATTCTGGCTTACTTTCCGTCTTAGTGAAACCCGATGCAAATTCAAGCAATTTATTAAAGCAGAGATTTTCACCTCGGAATCGTGGATCCTTTAAGCTCTGATATTTCAAATTTTTTGCAATTCACTTGAAAAATCATTGCCCTGATAAGAAAAATTTGCATATTCTGTCACGAATGATTTGCTATAATAAGACAAATGTATTAAAGTCAAAAGTATATTTATTAGGTGCATGTAAAGAGTAGATTCTTTGTGTTTGAAAAAGATTGAAATTCGTAATCAGTCGTAAATTTGACTTCCACGAGAGTTGAACGCAAACCTGAAATAAAAATACATTAATCGTAAATTTTAGGCTGTCATACTTTTCGTCTAAATGAACATTAAATTACAGTTTTAATGCTGGTTTTAATTAATTTTTAAATGTGCCACATGTATGTTACTACTATTCTATACTGCATTAAATTGTTAATTAATTTTGGACCATTAATATGATGGACAGGCTTCACGCCTATAGTGTACACTTTTAGTTTTCTGACTTAAAGAGCTAACAGTTTTTTTTTCTAAAATAAATTCCCATTAATAAATATTTTTAATAAACGAGTTTTCTTATTTTAAATAAAAAATATTTTTAAGAACTAAGGAGTAACACTTACAAGCCTTATAAGCCTGACCATAACCTTGTATTCCTAAAATGTATTTAAACGGAACAAGAGGAAGGCCACACTTAATGTACTTGCTTATTTAAATTTATTTCTACTCTTTGAGAACACTAATTGTATGCTGATAAGTAAAACAAGTTTCCCATGATTCTTCGTACATTATTAAAAATCTATTCATTAAAATACGAAATGCGTACCTTTGTGTACAAAATAGTTTATGAACTATAATATCATATTTAAATAGAATAGCATTTATAAGAAACAATGCACTTTTCATTTAATACCGATTTAAATATTTAAAATAAAATAATACAATCATCAAACTCAAGCAACATAATTTATATTTTAAACTCCGCTTTATGCGCGACAGAGTTACGAGTGTTTCCTTATCGCTATTCGTTACAGAAGACAATAATTGAGAATGAAATATTATAGATTTAAGAAAGGAGAAAGATATATGGTACCGTAAACAAAATTAGTAATAAAAACGTTTTACGAAGTAATAAACAAATTAGTGTATTACCTGTTGTAGGTAATATATAAATAACAAAAATTAAGAATACGTCTACAAGTCATGAATAGCAGGAAATATAATGAATTGAATTAAATTAATACGTTGAAATCTGACATTTTTATTTTATATCAATTGAAAAATCAATTGAAGCTTGTCATTTTCTATAAAGTTGTCAGTGCATTGTTAAAGATAAATCGAAAACTCTTACTTTGATTTGACATTGCGACAAGTATTATCTATATTTTCATTGCATTTTATGCAAAGTATAAGCATTGTCTTATAAATATATTCGGCCTAAGACCCGTTCCCTCGCGACGAAATCCTTAATTTTGCAGTTAAACGAGGGGCAGAATCAGTAGCCATTCGCAGTCAGAGAAAAAGAAGCATTCTAAAACACCCCCTCAGACTCGTACACTTGCTCCATACTTTAACTTCTGCATGCGCATATTTACACAATTCTTTCGCGCGCAATTCGAATGCGCGGCCGCGGGGAAAAACTTTAGACTGCCAACTTTGTTGATCCAGCGCTTGAACTTCCCAAAAGATTTCTTGTGCAATACGTTGCGGGATAGAGAGAGAGAGAGAGAGAGAGAGAGAGAGAGAGAAAGAGAGAAAGAAAAAGCCAAAACACAAAGCAAACTTATGGTGCTGCATATACACCAAGAGGAAAAAAAAAGTGGGGCGGGGGAGAGGGGGAGGACAAAAAAAAATAAGGCAAAGAGTAAAAAGGGGTAGGACTGCGCACCACACGGGCATTTAGTCGGGGCCAAGAACTCGGCCGCTCGTTACAAACATTGCGAGAAGAATAAGCCCCAAGAAAGAAAGAGGAAGAAGGAGTAGGTTGGCCGACGGGAGAAAAGGGGGGAAAACTATTTTCGCATCGGTGAAATTCATTCGCGACCACCGCCCTATTCTCGCGTCTTTCACAGCCCGCGGAGCTGGAAATTCTTCTCTCTCTTCCTCTCGTTTTCGTTCTCATGGCAAACTGAAAGAAGTTTCATCTTCTCTCTCTCTCTCTCTCTCTCTCTCTTCTTTTACCTTCTTTTCCCTCCCTCTTTCTCTTCTTTTTCTCTCAAGGGAAGTCACGGGTTGTGTTCTCGGACCCATTTTGCCCCTCGTCTCTTTTCTCTCAATGCACCAGGGCAACTTTTATTTTCCGTTCGCTCTACCGATCCCTTGAGCGTCCGATGCAGACTCGCGCTCATATATATAATATATTTTCATGATTTTGTTAGCTCATGCATTTTCTCTTTTTACGTTGTTTTTTTCGATATTTATAGAAATGGAAAACAGGACTCTATCTATGTATGAAACAATGTATATACTATAGAAAAAAAACAGGTAATACAGGAATATTTTATTAAAATGATTAAGGAACGCTCAATAAGATAACGCAATATTTTAAGGGACAATAATCATTAATTTCTAAACCTGGTATGTACTAGAAGGGTTATAAAAATATATTTATATATAGATATATACAATTGATAAAATTTTTGCAATCTCCTGTATTATAAACCAACAATAAAAACACCTATTAGAGGCCAATTTATGCTTCGTCTTTTTACACGCACAGAATTTGGAAGGATTTTATATACGTTTATTCGAATAATCACACGAGTTTGATCGATTGGATTGAATCATTAGTTTTCGTATAACAAATCAGCCGCTCAAACAATTGCGATCTGAAATTGACCTGAACCATACCACGAAATCAATACTGCAGAATCAAAGTTTTCGTCGATTACAAAAAAATAATATTGCTTGTTTTGACGGCAACTACTTTTATTATATAGAAATATATGTCCAATATTATATATATTTTTTCTTCTTTTTTGTGTTACAGAATTAAAAAGGATAATGCACAGAGGAGGAGAGAACCCGCCCAAGCACGTCGCTATACATGTATTTTCCGAATTCTTAGGGACTGGTATTCTGATATTTTTAGGATGCATGGGTTGTGTTGGTGGGATGGGTAATCAGCCCACTCATCTACAAATTACATTGAATTTTGGTTTGGCGGTTATGATCGTTATTCAAGTAAGTGAACTTAAAGCAATATTAAAAAAATTAAAACAGGCCTACATTATTTGACTACGTGCTTATTGTCGATTTTAATATTATTTTGAGTACAACTTTTCCATAGTCCTATATATTGCTGGTAATGGATCAAAGTGCTATTATTTCGATGACTCTCCAAGTCATGGATGCACACGTATCACTTAAATGATGGATTGAAATGGCAGATTGTACATGTTTTTACTGGTGGATTTTTTGAATGATGGATTACTTGTTATGAAAATAGTTCTTGTAACAATAGGGATCGGTCTTCCTCACCCTGGCCTTTTCGTTTCATAAATGTAATTATCGTCATCATGACATTTGATAATCTTCTATCGGGTATTTCATAGCTTCCTCTATTGATAAGATTTCGATATTCTTTAACGTCACATTTACTTTTTATACCGTGGAAACAGTTAATTGAGAATTAGTTAAATAAGCTTCAAACTTTTATTAGATAGGGTTTTGAAGCGATTCGTTAAATTAAAAGCACTAAACCTTATTTCTCTTATTACTATTTCACTTCAACTGATATTCTTAATATTCTTAGTTTATAATGTATTATTACATCAATAGCATTCAATGCAGTGTTAAGAGATTTATTTATTCATTTTAATTGCTTTCCACCTCAATTGCCTCTATAATCATTATATTGAAACGCAAGAAGCAAGGCAAATCCATATTAATTTATCTCATTGTCACATTGTCATTTCTGCGACATGGCACAACCTGTCGTGTATATTGTCGTGCGCAGTAAATTTAATTTTACCCGTCTCTGAACCTGTCGATGACAGCTTTATTCAGATTTTCGTTCAAAACTCGTCATAACGTAATTAGCACCATTGTTGGCATTTTCTCAGCTTTAAAATTGGATTTGTTTTAATTATTAAATATTGCCATGGTCTTTGGAATATACGAAATCTCTTGAAATTCAACATTATGAAAATCATATTTTGCATTTATTTTCTTTTTACCATTATAGTATACAACCCACGGTTATTAAAACAATTATATATATTAATTACAAACAATAGAGGTTTTAAGAAATTCTAAAGTTTTAATTTACAATATCTACTTCTCTATTTTCTTTCAATTATAATAAAGATCAATGGGATCCAGTTAATGTAATGTATTATAACATAGAGTCTTTAAAAGATAAAATTGGTTAAAATGAAAACAATATAGTAATTTAAGCAATCTTTTCTAATTTACATTTGTAATAGTTGGCTTACCACAAATTGTCAAGAAATACATGCAGCTGAAATTGTTTACGTGCTCATGTTGCGTTGTTATTAAGCATTTTAATCGTGTACTAAAATCTTTAACTTGAGTTAAATATTCGAACGAGAATGAACGTATATTTATATATTTATATAGGCATATAAATAATGATTTTAACATAGATAATATAAGGTTTTTCATGACTTTTGCAGTGTTTCGGACATCTCAGTCATGCCCACGTAAATCCAGCGATGACAGTTGGTGCTGTGGTATACGGCAAAAAGTCTATTACTGAAGGAGTGGCTTACATTATAGCACAAATTTTCGGCGCCATTCTTGGATATGGTTTGCTTAAGGTTAGTACAAACAGATAATTCTTATCATTACACTATGTGATTACTAAATCTAGTCTGTAAGCAATTTATCGTACTTTACAACTATAACGACGCATTAACATGATAATTTTAAGACTTTAAGACGTTGAAGGTAACATTTGTTCGCACTTTTTTACAATCTAAGCTTATACATTAAAAATATTACTTATGTCGACTATACTCTACTATAAACTGACAAAGATCTTTCTATCGGTCTTACAATCTAATCAATATTCATGGGCAATCAGATTGCCCTTGTTTACAATCACCCCCGAAGAATCTGAAATAAACTTATATTTAACCCTGAAATAAACTTTTGTTAGTAAAGGGCAATCTGACCGCCCCCCACCACCCAAACATGTTTATTTCAGGGTTAAATATAAGTTTATTTCAGATTCTTCGGGTGTGATTGTAAACAAGGGCAATCTGATTGAATATTGATTAGACTGTAAGACCGATAGAAAGATCTTTGTCAGTTTAAACTTGTACATTAAATTTTTTTTTTAATTTGAATGTAATTGAAAATAATGATCAATTTCGATACTTTTTTACATAAATGCTATACATTCATGTAACACAGTTATAAAATTAATGATTTCGTCGGATTCGAGCAAGAAGATACTAATTCGGAAAAGTCTTGGAAAACATATACTAACTCTCCGAGTAGTAGACAAAATTATTAACTCGGCTAAGTGTTATTTTTCTTGAGCGCGTATATACAGCTGAGTTAGTATGTTTTTCAAGGCACATCCATGTTAGTATCTTCTTCCTCCAATCCGACGATTTTTTAAATTAAATTCGTGTTTCAGAGTATAGGTTTTCAAAGAAATAAGACTATTGTTTAAATTTAATATATTTGGGATACGAAGTTTCTTTTTATACATCAGACTTTGTTTATATCAATTTTATTTTTAGCATTTTCTTTGTTTCAATTCTGCCTTCATCGAAGTAAGTGCTCCAAAGCACAAAAAAATAAATCAATTTTATAAATATCGTTCGAACAGAAATAATTCTCTAAAATAAAGTCAACAATATTTTATTTATACTGAAGTATTTAATAATTAATTGAGGAACAAAAAAAAATAAACGATCCGATATGCTAAAGTATTTTAAACATTCATTCGCACATCATTCTCAATAATGATGTTTCATTATTCGTCAGTAAGAAGGAAATTATCTATGCAACGCCGCTGCTAATTATACATTTAATAAAAAAAAAAAAAAGATTGCGATAAATAGTTGGAGATTGCGAGTAATCATGAATGAAAAATTTTCATTGAAAATACGAGATCCGCGCAGGCAGGAAACGTCGCCTCACTGCGGCTGCGACCCTTGACACGCGAATTCTCAAGTCGAAATTTTCCAACATAATCGTCAGCAGCTCTGACGCATGCTTATAACGTCGTCTCGGTGTACAGCCTATAAGCGCCGCACTGCAATACACGCGCGCATAAACATATGCCGCAATTTATGCGCTATCCCATGCATATACATACGCTGCATACACACACACACAAATCGACTAGCTGTAATTTATCGCGCGACGTACGCGCGCATCCGTTATTGTGTATAAATTTCAGTATTTTTATCCCGAATATTCGCTCGTGCGCGCTTTATTTTCAGTAGCAATTGCCTCTCTCTTTCTCTCTATCCGTATTTTTCTTTTCGCGATGAACTTTTATGAATGCCAAAGCGATACGCTGATAGCGGGACCGACTATCGCTTGCGCTGTTTTATTCAAACATTTGAAGGAGGATTATCCCGTCGACGGCTTTTTATGTTATGAATTGCGCAATAAATAAATCGGACGCTGAATTAGACTGGGGGTGAATAAAAGTGTCACCTATTAAATTCCTTGAGGATAGACGAATCTTGGCTACCTTGTATTTCATTGCGGATTACTACGGATCGTAAAGTTCTTATCTGAGCTGCTGTAAACTGTCTAACGCTTATATTTATGGCTTTCTCAAGTATATGTTTTTCTTTTTCTCTCCTTTCATGACTCCAATCAATTAACGTCGATAGATCAGTTAAAAAAAAACGTTCTCGTAGAGGAAATAATTTTATAAATCAGTATTATAGTAGGTTTCCATCGACAATGTGCTGTCCGTAAATGCTCCTTCAATATAGTTATACTGTTAATACGGTAGAGGAAGTAATCGAAAGTCAAATAGAAAGTCCAATATATAGTGTCTCGTGAGTCCTTTATGTAAACAAAGATTACAATGTTGTAAATAAGGACGATGCAATAAACACGTATATAATAAGGAAAAGATTCAGATGCACGCAAGAATACATGTTATGCAGCTTTTGTCTTGCGTTTGTCTTATCTTTTTCTTCTAGTTTAATGTTATACGCGTAGCTTGTTATCACAGAAAAATGTCTGTTTTGTAATAAGAATTTCGCCCCGAGTGTAATTTCCATATTATAAGAATTCCTTGAAGAATTTTCTCAAGGAATTAGAACAGATGCGTTATTGCAGAGAATTTATTTTGTACCGCATCATTTTTAATTTATAGACTAAGAATCTTTGAAAAAATGTCTTAGAATTTATGCTAATAAAGCATATATCTTCTGAACTAATCAGAACTATTATAGTACTATTGTACAATCGGCATTAGCACACTTCCCTCGGTATTTAATCATTATTCAAAGTTTATTTTCCATACTGACTATTTATTTTTCCATACACGAGCAAGTGGTGGTCATGGTATTGGAATTTATACCGATACATCGAAAGCAAATCGTGTCAGAATATATTGTCATAATATGCTAAGGAGTTGGGAGGCTCGTTCTGCCACACCCACTTCATATAACTATATACTATCAGAATTAATTTTAATAAAACGTTTACTTGGATCGTTGAACGTTTTAAGGAATTCAGTTGGCTATTTTATTTTTACCCGATAATCAGTCATGCTAAACAGGTAGCGAATAAAGCAACAAAGGAAAACAAGCATTTAAATTACAAATATGTGGGGATACGAAACTACTTGGACAAGAGAATGCTCATTAGCATGTTTGTTTTTGAAATCCCTTTTTTACGGTTTAATTAAAAAGTCATTTAATTAACTCGAGTTTTCTTACATAATTTAATTCTTCTTCGTTTAGCTTCGGTATGGAAAGTACGCTAGTCCCGATTTGCCATGACGTAATTCAGTTCGTTCACTTTTTGAATATTTCGAGGTTCAGTTTAATACTACAGTAGCAGACATTCTGTAATTATCAAATGGAATGATAAAATGATAGTATGTTTTTTTAAAATTATCTCAGTGCCTCCTTTTTAAAGCAGTCATTGTGAATAAAATTTAGAATTATTTTCCTGTAATTTCGCGTAGGTATTTGAAAAGGGGAATCGAGTATTATTATAAGATAAAGAACTACATTATTAAATTCGGTAGCTGATGGAAACGATTTACTAATTACTTCCTTTTGTATAAGTGTTTCGTGCGAGTGCTATTTCGATATTAGCATAAGTAATTTTTTCTATACACATTCGCTCGTCTAAGTAGAAAGCTCAGTGAATTAGTAAACCTGTGACGGAGCTGGATCGTATACATCTTGAATAAAAACTGTTATGTCGAATAAAGCTTTTATCCAGGTTTACCGCTTTGCAGACGAATTTAAAGTCCATACCTATTCCAGTTTATAATGGAATGTCTGCTCGTGTCAACAGATAGTCACACCTCTGCTGTTGCTAAAAGCCACCGAACTGGGAACGACGGAGGGATTTTGCACAACGGGTCTCCACAAGGCTGTGTCACCGATTCAAGGTATCCTTATCGAGGGCATCGCTACGGCGGTGCTCATGTTGATCGCCTGCTCGATCTGGGATCCACGCAACCACCACAACTCGGACTCGGTTTCCATCAAGTTCGGTCTGAGTGTCGCGGGCTTGGCCACGGCCGTTGGACCCTATACCGGATGCAGCATGAATCCTGCGAGGTCGTTGGGACCGGCTATCTGGAACAACTACTGGACTCACCACTGGATCTACTGGGTTGGACCGATCGGTGGTGCGCTCCTGGCCTCCCTCGGCTACAAGGCGGTCTTCTATCCCAAACACAGCGTATCCGATGAGTCGCAACTTCCCGAGACTGTTGCTCTTAACAGTTACGCCGGACAGAAGCCAGAGGTAAGAGAATGAAAAGTGTTGCTTTTGCTAATTGGCTTATAGCGATGGCTATTTTGTTTTCAACTGTTGATATGGCTACTTTTGCACTTAAAAATAGTTGAAGAATGAAAAAAGTAAGTCCTTAGATAAATAGTACTTAAATAGTAGGTCTATGAAAGTATTGGAAATGTAAAAAAAAAGTATTCTTAAATGCTCAAAAATTTTATTTTAATTTAATACGAGTGTCTAAATTTACTAAAAATATAAAATCACTCAAGAGAAACAATGTAAATATTGGCAGAGTTACGAAATATGGAAAAGAGAAAGCTACTTTGGGAAGTCTAGAAGGTCACTAAAAAGCGATGCTGCAGAATCAGTTTAAAAAAGGCACATATATCATTAAAAAATGTATATGCTCAGGAACAGTATACTTAAGTTTATGTGTTCTGAACGTTAGGGGGATATTTTCGCATACTTTTTTGGATAAATTTTTATTATTCTCAAGTAGAATATTTTCAGTGTATGCTATATAAAAGGACATTTAAGGTTCTTTTTGAAGTGCCCTTTACACATGTACAGCGTGCATAATACTTAACAGGAATGTAGCACAGAATTCAACAGTGCAAATATAAATATTCTGTAAAAATAATCGATTTAAAATATAAACTAGTTTTTTCTGAGAAAGATAAAAGTTTGATTTTTATCAAGCGAAAGATCAAAGAAAATTATTGTTCAACCGAAGTAAAGACTGCAAGTATATTATAACAGTTAGAAAATGAGTTTTTTATGAAGCCTGGTGCGTTTTCTTAAAGAGAATTATTTGACTTTAATGAAAAGAATACTGCAAGAACTTTAATCAACAATTACTGCCGAAGTAATTATCAAAGAAGGGCGGTTGGGAAAACTAATTTAAACTTTAAGATGTACTTTTTTAAAAATGAGAAAAGATTAGAACTCAATTTATTTATGTCTCACAGTCATTTTGAATAACCATACCGAAAATTAGAAAACATACTTCATTTCTTTATAGAAAAGTGATGACCCTAAATAGTGAAGTCAAAATAAAACGAACGTGACTGGTTGTTCAATTTAAGCGTAAAATATGAGTAAGTTTACAAAATGTGAAAAGCCATATTGCACTTAAAATTTCTGTAATTATCATTGTGACCTGTAATTATCATTATTTACAATTTTTTACAGCATAGAATATGGTTCTAATCAATTTAATATTCAATATCATTATGCAATACGCATAAAAACATTAGCAATTTACGAAGGACTAAGCAAATACCCAAGCATAGAACTTGTCATTCTTCGAATGCTACTAAGTATTGTACGTAGCACGGATTAAATTGTGAAGGGCCAAGCGCAAGCGTCGGCCATAAATCGTTACGCGGGTGAGAAACTTCAGTAAAACTGGTTTTACGGGACGATGCACAGGAAAGCAAGATTTAAGGGTCGACCACATTGAACTACTTTTCTATTTTCCTCTTGGAATAAAATACTTTCAAAAATAAATACATAGAAAAAAATTATTTAAATTACGTAAAATCATTATTACAAGGCCATTTTTCAAAATAATTTATTCTTAAAATCATCTGAAATCTGTAATCACCTGAACTCGTGAGTTTCGATGGAAAAAGCCCCTCGCTATATACTTACATAATAATCTAGGAAGTGCAAATTAAAGCATGTGATTGTTATAATATATCTAAAACTAAGCTATTTTGATGAAAAAACATACTTTGAACATTACGCTTTTATTTTATAGATACAAAGCTAATGCGGCATACTTTGTCACTATATAAAGGAATTATAGTTACGACTTAAGTAAATGTTTTTGAAAGTATTTAAGTATGAATTGCATGAAAAAATATCGTGTATTTTTGTGACGATTTACTTCAAAGACGTATGCACAATACACGAAAGTACTTAGGTAGCACTCAATAAGTAAGTCATGGAATTGCAAAATATCGTACGCAAAGAAACGAATGAGGAAAGGAAGATTTTTATAATTGTACTTCAGAGTAATTCATCCTTAAGGTTTCATTGTTATTGTTCAGATAGGCATAAATACTTTCTTTTTTTTACTAAAACTACAGACAGTTTGGTTTATTAATCAAAAATAAGACATTTTTTTTACTGTTATGACTACTGCAACCACGAACAGTGGATTTAATTTGAATTTTAAATCCTTCCCACATTTATGTCAGGAAAGGTTAAGGTTAATACTTATGTTACTGAATAATAGATATAACGTTTTCTAGAATTAACGACAATAGTAAAACTATGCTGCAGCTTAATTTAGGAGAGCAAAGATAGTATTAAATCAGAAGTATGAATGACTACAGTAAATAAAGTAACAAATTCAAAAGTGACTGAGATTTATCAATCGAAAAATTATGCTTTTGATCTAGATAATATTATGTTATTCGCTATGATACTTTTATTTTATAGAACTTTCATTTTTGTGTTGTAGCGCATCTGATTTCTGTCAATCAGATGTAAGTTAGAAAAAAATGAGAAGGATCAGCTTTTACGAAGTAGCGCCAAGCATCATCAACCTGAAGTTCATCACACTAAGTACTGGATAGGTAAAAGAAGAAAAGCCATACTATCACATCGGTATCAAATAGTCTGCACCTATAAAAAAAAAAACATTTCTCGGTGACAAATGATGAATTTGAAATACCGGAAGTTTCTTTTGTAAGAGCAAAAATACAATGGAAAGAAGAAAAAAACAAATAAAAAGGAAACCTCGCTTCGATGCCTAATTGCTCAAATTGAGGCGTTGAATTAGACTGATGCTTAACAATTTTGTATATACAAAAATTTATTAAGCAAATTGAATGCAGTTTTTAAAAAACCCTTTTCCGCTGTAAAAAAAACTGGTTTATATATATTATATATTATATATGCATTGAAAATATTTTTTTAATACTGGAATCAGTTTAGATGGATTTAGGTTCATAAATGTATAAAAATCTATTTTCATGCAACACATGGATCGGTAAACGATTGAAGTCGATTTATACACATCATTAAGCACAATGCTTATCATTACTTATTGACCTTTAGATTCACGAAAGTGTCTTTCTTGGCACATTAACAAAACTCGATGTACGTATAAAGTTTTGGCAATGATGGCCATTTTTTTACTGAAAAAGGTTAATAGTCTAGAGCTTGAAAAAGCTGTAAATATTGTTATTTGTGTTAAAAACGATGTTGGCCACACTGTTAAAAAAGAGTATGGTATGGTGATTAAACCATTTTTAAAGTAAATTGTAAGTCATAAAAAGTTTTCATTCAATACATGGAAAGATACCTTTGAAAATGTTCTGTGATCAATGATAAATGGTAGGTTCTGAGTCCTAATTTTCATGTAATCGTTACTATTTTTTTCTGTGTATAATAGAATGTTTGTTGTACCTAAAATCATTCATAGAAATTATATACAGTTTAAACTTAATTTTGATAACTTCAATTATGCGAAATACGTTATGATGCTTCTTCAAAACAATGAATTACCCTAAAAACTATTTTTATACATAAAATATATTTTGCAAGGTTGATATTACAATAAGATGTAAGTTTAATAATCATATCGTTGAAAACCTAGGTTTCTAGGTAAGCATTTTTACGACTTTCACGACTAGCTTGTTCGCGAATAGGTATATCCTAAAGTTTGAGCGGATGTATATGAAATTAACGCAATGTAATGCATTTTATGTAATCAATATTATTAATAAGAAAATTAATTAATAATTTGTCGTCATGATCTAGGTACAAATCGAACCTCTTCTATATCAGAATTTTATGGAAAGCGGAATTTCAAAAATACTCTGCGTATTTTCATTATATATACTCATATATCAAGATATTATTTATCTACGCCTTTATCACGAGTGATCTACGCACTTTAATATCAATTTTTTAATAATTCTTTTTTAGGAATCGATGCAATTGTACTAAATTGATAATTACTTATGTTTCTTCATATTCTATTATGCTTTATAAATTGAAAACAAATATAAACATATTTTGTCATTATTTCAATAATTTATGCTACCCAAAATGCTTTCTATTAGTTATACTATGAAGTGCACTACATAGAATATGATCAAAAGTTGTGCTATGTAAATAAATAGAATCTGCATTTAAGCACGAGACGTATCGCAAAATAGAATGCTATTTTCATGTAATAAATTGAAATATCGTTGTAAATAAAAGTATTTTTATAAAATGAAATTGTACATGGAATGAAACAAAAAAGGACAAAGGTTACATTTATTTTCATAAACTTTGTGTGTACAAAGATTTTATCAATAAAATAAAAACTACGTAAACCATACTGAACATTTTTATTACCACAATTAAATTACATATTCTATTGAGTTCCATGAAAGTGCCGTTTTCTATAAAGCCATAACAACATCGTTGATTGTGATTTTACATAATCATCTTTTATCTGACGAATAATAAATATATTTTTTATATAGTGATGTATATCTATATATCATATAAGCAATAAATAGCTTCATGCAAAGTGTTAACTTTATCGTCGGAAAGGTAATATGAATAAAAAATGTTATTGTCAGATATTAAAATAAAGTACACTATACAAAAAAGAAAAGAAAACAATTTGATTTATTCATTATATATATTATTGAAGATTATTGAAGATTTTTTCCAACTTCTATTTTAATGCCCGTAAAATATAGTCTTAGAGGTAATTTTTTAACTTCCAAATTTTTAAGTATCATCACCTCCTCTATTTCTCTTGATCTCTTATCAAAACAAATAATAACTAAATGAACAATGTTGCAGTCATCAACCTTTGAATTCACAAAATACAGTACTCTGTAAATCTGAATATATGTGCTACTTATTAATATGAGTAATCTTCACTTATCGTCTATATATGCTTGATATTTTCACATATAAATATGTGAAATTTTTTACTTTCTTCATATCGATGGTTGGGGTGAAGAAGGTTCTATTTCGACTGCTCGCCAAGGAAGGTTTTATTTCGTTTACATTCATCATAAGGTTCTCTTTGGTTTTCGCACCAAGAAAAAATTCTACATAAAAATTTTTTTA
>UELU01139383.1:0-30788 GCA_900490025.1 Megastigmus dorsalis | reverse complement strand
TGCGTGGAATAAGGAGGAATAAAGCTCTTATTCCTCCTTATTCCGCGTATATATAGATATACTACCAATGTTATTTCTTATTCCTTCTGCCTTATTCCTTTAGCGTGCATGGGGCCTTAATATGCGCAATCTTCACTTATCGTCTATATATGCTTGATATTTTCACATATAAATATGTGAAATTTTTTACTTTCTTCATATCGATGGTTGGGGTGAAGAAGGTTCTATTTCGACTGCTCGCCAAGGAAGGTTTTATTTCGTTTACATTCATCATAAGGTTCTCTTTGGTTTTCGCACCAAGAAAAAATTCTACATAAAAATTTTTTTACAAGCCGGATAATTTTTTCTTAAATAATATTGCATCTTTATATTTTTTGGAATTATTCTTGAACTTCTGCTCTACTTTATACTTACAAAGGAAAAAAGATATTAAGAACTTCTGCGTTACAGCAAACATTACAACGGATTAAAAAAAAGGATCGAGAAAAGAAGTAATAGAAGAAAAGAATTAAAGGCTAATATAAAAGCTCATTGGCCATAATCTCAGTAAATTTAAATTAGGAAAACAGAATACAGATACCCCTAAAAGCAGAATAAAAGGTCCATAATGTAATGCAAAAGAGATATTATAGGTACTAATAATGTAATTAAACAACTTCAGGGCATGCGCTAGGGTTAGAAAGAGTCCTACCTTACCGGTTGCTGCATTAACGAAGTATATAAAAGCAGATGAATTTTTGGAAAAACTCTTTGTTAGCACCTGGGTAATGATTTAAATATTACGTAGTTCCTGTTTCATGAAATTCCATTCACACTACAGAGATTTTTGACATCGAAAATTTCATTCTCAACTCTGTGCGAAAATCTCTGAGAACCGAGGATGGAATTTCATGTAACTGGAACCAAGTAATGTTTACATCATAACGGAGGTAATGACAGAGAGTTTTTTCCAAAAATTAGTCAGTAAGGGATTGAGTTGTGCTATACCGCCAAAATGTCGTTTGATCTCCTTTTCAAGATTTATTTTGTATTACACGTAGAATATCCAACTGCGTTAAAGAAATTATATGATTTCATAAAAACATGTGTATATATGTATAGCAAATGTCCAAAATACATCATTGGAGTGACTTAGAATTTTGCTGTTAATAATAATTCAATTATGAAAATTATAATGCTTGTTACGTGACCAAATGCTATAATTAATGTCATGTGGAACCTTGAGTTATCATCTACCTCCTTTAATTCGTTATCTATTGATTGTTTGACGTGAAATGTATTAATAAAGGCTTGGAGAATGCCAGATTCAAAAATTTTCCGATGAATTTTACCAAATTTTTCGAAATAAATTGAACCTTCTTCAAAATAATACACCCAGCGGTTAGAGTAGAATATTGGCTTAGCGATTTTCGCTATCGGTTTTCCATCAATGTTTCGGTACTGTTGTATAAATGACTCTAACATCTTAAAAGTACCTATGCAACTTACATTTTTAGTAATACGTAACATATTTTCACATTTATAACGTTCGTTTGTTAGTATTGCTTTTAATTTTATACTTTGCGCATATGGGTTTGGATTATCATTGAAAATGATACTTGCAGTGTAATTCATAGAATAAAATTTGAGTTGTGATTTATTTAATGCTTCAAAAGTATCAAAAGATAATTCATCTTGTATTAATGTGACATCCATAATCTTCAAATAAAAAATGTTAGAATATATGAAAGATAAAGCAGTAATGAGAGCTACGATGTTTCGATTGCCAAGATTTCGCGTATGAATTATTGATTGTCCAAACAGAATTTGAAATACATTTAGTAACCTTAACTTTGTCAGATTATTGTTACGCATACTAAGTAAAATATTTAATGCCCAAATTATCGATGGGATAAGAAATATGTAAGCAAATACGTTTAATGGAATAAACAAGCGTCTAATCGTTATAATTGGTACCAGAGCCATTACGTTTTCACCAATGTATCCATTATCAAGTGCAAGATACTTATCTGCTAGCATACTATTATAGTAATGGGGTTGAGCAAGCATACTTAATTTTCCCTTATCAAACTTACTAAATACGCTTTTTAAAATATCCCCCGGACTTATATTATCTGCATATACATCAATTACATATGAAAAATTTAAGGTTTCTACCACGAGATTTGTCAAAGTTACGTAAGTGCCACCAAGTTTCTGCATTCCTGTGTTATTATCCTTTATTAAACCAATGTGAGGGAACTCCATCCATCCAGGCAGATTGAGTGCATATTTATTCCCTTTTTGTAGTTTATCAGGAAACAATATTGTTCGAACATCAAAACTGAATTTACTATAGATGTCGTAAAATGGATTATAAAAGTACAAGAATGTTGTTAGCTTATTCAGCTTGACATCTCTATTAATGTTAACTACCGAAAAGTCTAAAAATTTCTTCAACCAAGCATAATAAAGTACGGATTCAATATCCTTATCGAATGTATTACTACCGTACAAAATAACTAAACATTTTGGTCGTGGATGCTTCGGTGACATTTTAGCAAAAGAATCTATAAACTGATGTAAATGTTTTAGTTCTGAATTTTCAAAGAACAAAATTATATACAGCGACACATGTCTAGGATTGTTGAATCCCAATAAATATGGAAATGTATTATTGATAAAATTAAACTTTTCACAATCAATTAAGACAGTGGGAATATCTTGGATTATCTCCTGAAACACGAAATTTTGTTTTAAAGTCTGATTGGTAAAAAATACTACTTGATGTGGTCGTACATCCTCTTTGATTAGTTTAGTTATTGAAAATATTGAATCACTTTAACTACGAAATGCTGAATTTTGACTGTGCACGTTCAATAGTAGAATGTAATTTAGAAAAAGCATGTTTACTTTTTCATCTAATTCAGAAAATGACATCCAATTGAATTAGAATTTTTTAAATTTGATGTTATTACGATTACGATTTGAGCTTTCACAATTTTGTACTGATACCATTATTTAAAAAGTAGGACACTTGATTTTCTTTATATATGAAGTTATTTCTACGCAGTTTTCCCGTAAAGTGACACGTCTTCTTTTGAAATTTCATGCTATAGGAGAATTACTAAGTCAATATTTATAAATAAGTAATTCTCTTATTACATGAAGGCACGTCACCTGCTTTGTTAAGTTTGTGCATATAATAAACCTCTTTTCTTAAGTTTGTCGATATAATAAACCTTTTATAGTAAACACTTTTTATTTAAAACAACTCTTTACTTAACGATTGAACTATCAAGTTTTTAATATACTTTATGTATAAAGCATATTGTTTACATGTACACTAAATAATGTAAAATAATAAAGTAATATTAGTTAAGTCTTTATAATTATAAGAATCTTTATGGCGGCGTGTTATACTACTTTTAGAAAGTTTATCTTATTTTATGTAATATTATAATTCAACAATATTTTCGTTGATATATTTACTTATGATTTTACACGTATTTCAGCGTGTTGATATGCAAAATAAAAAGAACTATGTGGGGCGCAATATATACCTATTAATTTGAAACTTTGAAAAATCATTATATCTAAAAGCTCGCACATATAATCTTTGATAATCCCCAATTTCCATTCGACGAAGCAAATTCTCTCTTATCACGTACAGAACTTATTCAATTTCATCCGCTTTTATCTTTTAGCTGATCGAGCTTCCATATAGATTACTTAAGCTGGTTGCCCCGACTGTGTATAAGTGATGCTGATCAATAAAAACGCGCTTACTAATACGCTTCATATTTTCCACGTGAATTATAATTAATACCGAGAGAAAAAACCGAAGTTTTCACCCTTTTTCGATCTTTAATATCTTATATAGTTTAACAATAATGTATTTAATCCTGATGACTAAAGCTTTTAGAGTGAAGGTTTTATCCTTCTGCTTAAAAGCAGAATTAGCAGAAAATTACCGGATTTTATTAGCCTATATTCGATTTATCCTACAAAACCAACAGGTATCAGTGCAAATCTGCAACTAATAGCCAATAATCTACACAACTCGACAATCACCGGAAAAGCGTTCGCCGCGGAGACTATGACAGTGCATCAACGCAACAAATAAAGCGGTCCCCATATATAGCAATACTGAATTTCCAAATGGTACACGACAGGATGGAACATACAAGCTCCGCCAGTCCCCCCCCCCCCCCCCCTTTTGAAAAAGCTAGTACGACAGGTCGCGTTAAAGCACACGATGAAAACATCAAGGTAGACTAAAAGCACTAAAGCCTCTCCTGTACGCTTACGCGCATGCCACGGCGACGCCGCTCGCGCCTACTTTCCCGTTGGCATAACCGTGGGGTACGCGGAACCACTTTGCTAAGCCCCGGCGACGAGCGACGACGACAGTCTCTCTCTCTCTCTCTCTCTCTCTCTCTCACCCTCCCGCCACCTCCCAACCCCTTTCGAGCAAGCGCCGCTGCTAGATTTATGATAGTATATACTCTCGATAAGTATCTGACGAAGCGAGGCTCTAGCTCGCTCGCTCGCCGCGCCCGTGTCCCGCGGAGAGCTCTCTTGCGGTACATTAACAGCAGTGTATCCGCAATCTCTGCGGCAATTTCCGATCCACTTACGACGTGACGCGAGGCAACGTCCCTTTCGGAATTAAGGGAGAGAGAGAGAGAGAGAGAGAGAGAGGGAGGCAGGATACGTACGCTGGCTGCTATACACTGTTACACTGTTGCTCATTTACGTGACGTCGGGCGAGAATGGAGAGGGAAACGAAGTCGAGATTATCCCCCTGTCTCTCTTGGCTTTCTTGCATGCACATACCCTTTCCTTCGGATTCACATTTTTTTCTCTCCTTTTCAGTGAGTTTATTGTACCTTAGATAGATAAAAGTTGCGCATGTATCATTGACATTTCACACGATGATTTTAAATGTAAATCTAGTAAAGCAAAAATAATAAGCATTTGAAAGCCGAGTGTTTTCTCAGGGCGCATAAAAATTTATAAGTATTATAAAAAAGCTGACTACGAGCAATGGAAAAATTGAAATATACTTGCAGTCTGTATTCGTTGAAAAAATATAAGTATAGACACGATCACTGAATTTAGTTGGACATGAAGATAAACCGCTCAGATATCCGAGCACCAAGCCATGCTTCCCTCTTTCCTATATATATATAACGCTTTTTCAAAAGGCCATCGCTTCGAACCGGTCCCGCGAAAGCCCGCACGTCAATCGCTGACGCGCATTTCCCTCAAATCTCGATATTTCCGAGCTCCGCACCTCAATCCTCGATACGGAAGAGCATCTCTGCACATGCACCCAACGGCCCCCCCGAAACACGTATTACTCACCAGGACCGATTCCTCAGTCTATATTTCGCGGTCTATCCGCCTTGTCAGCGGTCGAATATATACATACATATATATCCTCGCTCCATCGTTCTCTCACCCGTGCGCATACATCGAGCGAGAGATTCAAACGCGAGGTGCACATTCTGTGTACAGCTGACGTCGAGGCAAACGGAAGTTGAAGCTGATCGAAATCCGGGCAAGTGGAACGGTCTAACTCCTCTCTGCTGCACTATAGCTCTATAGCCGCAGATCCATCTTGCGTAGCAGCATCAGCAGCAGAAGCTCCGGGAATATCGTGGGAGGGAAACTGGACGAGCAGCGGCCGACATACATAGAGGCGCACTCGGCTATGGCTATACGTGTACAAGAGCCGTTCGCGTATAAACGGCGAAGTCTGATCCGCCGCTAGAATCCGAAAATCGAGACGCGGCCGACGAAGTCGATCAAGATTCGGTTTCGCGCGGGCACCGAGCTGCTCAAGACCCTCACCCACCCGTTCGAGCATAAATTCGTACGACCCCGTGTATATATTCTGTATAGTTCGTGTGGCCCTATATAGCTGTACACATTGTTCGTGGGCGTAGGCGATGCTCGCGGATGAACGCGCAAGGAAACTCATAGAGAGGGTGAGAGTAGTGGAGGAGCGTAACTGCCGGTGGCTATACCAGGGGTAGTTCGATACGCCGCCCGCGGTATAGTGGCCGATTGCGCCGCCGCTCCAAGGGCCGCGCCGAAGAACTCGTGGAGGATTAAACTTCTGAGGGGGGTCGAGGCGAGAGGGTGAGTTTCCTCCTTGTGGATCCAGCGAATGTTTATGAATTCAATTGGAAAACTAGCGCGGCCGCGCAGTTTGCTTATGTCGCCGTGTTGGTAATACGAATTTCTAAGACCGTCGACGCGCAGCGGATCGATGTTTAGTTTAGCGCTGCACTCTGCTGCATGCAGTTTCTCGTGCAGTCGCTTCTACTGAATCTAGTGCTTTGATTGCAGTGGTCAAGAGTCGTTGTTGTTGTTCGAGTTGAATGCGATGAGTACTTTCGCGAGTGTACCGTTTTTATAAACATTTCGAGGATGTGACAATTCGCTTCCGTTGTATACTTAATATATCAATTAAAAATTAAATATTTGGCCTTAGATTTTACTGACCGGATCCTAAATATTTAATAATAGAGTATATTTTTAAACGAGGGCACGAAAGTTCATCTTGAATTTATTTCGCGCCCTAGGGCGAGAATCGGACACTTCGTGCCCGCTCAATGGGGCGTGAAAGTCCACTTCGCGATCTGAGGTTAAAAAAAAGACTTTTTGTTGCGTCCAAGAACAAAAATTATTTTGCGTATTTATGCTTGTAAACGTATATAGTATGCCTTTAAGGGGCAGCCTATACACAAATTATTTTATAATAGATAAACCGATCTATGTTGTTAAAATATTTTAATTTGACACTGTTACGCCGAGCTGTTGCGCAACTTGTCGAATTGAATCGACCTGTCGAAATGAATCGACGGTTGGGTCATTTCGAGTCTAGATCCGAAAATCTAATAACTCGGGACGACCCTAGCAAACTATGTACTTCTCCTATGGGAGAGAAGTAAAATTGATAGGATGGACTGCTTAGTCTTCCTAGGTTTATAGATGGTAAGAAACCCTTGTGATTTCAAGAGTTTCTCACAATCGCCCAGAAAGCTTACAAAGCAGCCTCTAATGATAGATTAGGAGGAAATTTGGAAAAACTGCTCCAGTTGCTTTAGCACAAGAAGCGCAAGTTTTTCCGGATAAGGAAAATTAAATGTTGTATTTGTTTGTAAAAAGAATAGTAAGAAGATATGTGAATTTATAATTAAAAACTTACTCTTTATTTGTAGCTTGTGCTATTTTCACTATTTTTAGCGCGGCGGATTATTTTAACAAAATGGCTTCGAAGTGGCTGGATGGCTGGATGGCTGCTGTAGTATTCGGAATTCGGGGTTCACGGTAACTGTGGTGATTTCAACGTGGCTTCGAGGGCTGCTGTAGAGTTCGAACTTAGACTGGTACTGCTGACGTAGACTTCGGAGCGCGGACTTCGGGTGAAGAAATTCAGACTTCCACTGCCTATATTCTTGAGTTTGAATATTTCGAGTTTGTAGATTCTTGAGTTTGAATATTTCGAGTTCCGGAGATGGCTCCGGAATCTCTACTGACTGCTGCAGCGTGATGCGTGTGTTTTTGAAAAACGATGACCCGCCTAATTTTCTGTATAGGTGGACATCGTACTCGTTGGCGTGTGATCCGATAAGGGCAGGTCCTTCTCCTGATTTTTTATGTTTCCGGAGTCTGTGGTTGGCTTGAAGCGATATCTGGATATTTTTGGGACTACCCTCTGATGAGTGGTAGGGCAGTGCCATAGTGTAGTTTTTGCATAATTTCATATTTATAATTATTTACGGATATACAACTTAATTTTAACATTTTGTATTCGTATGTAAAGTATAGTATAAGGAGTATAATGTTATTTATAGAATATAGTATAAACAATGGTTTCCCGTTATAATAAATCTTAATTTTTAGCTATGATATGGTAGATTCAATGAAATAGTTATAATCTCTTAGAATAATGTAGTACTGCAATTATTGCTTAATTAATTGGAGTGAAATATAAAGTGTTGGTTTGTATAGAAATAAGGAATATAATACTATTCATAAACTGCAGAGCGAGAAGTATAATGTTATTTGCAAAGCATAAAGTATTACAACTATTTTAATTATAATTAGAAGATACAATAGATCAGTTATAATATTCTAGAATAATATAATAGAATTGTTGTTTAAATAAGTTTAGTTATGCTTTGGGCTTGTTTTTAAAGAGTGATTTTTTAACAGAACATACATATTTTATATGAATGAAATTGGTGTTATATTACAATTTTAATATTAAAGGGTTTTAACAATTATTAAGAAAAAGGGAAAATAATATCTGTTCTCTGTCCATGTATTGTATTTTGACGTAACGTTCGGCTATCGCGGAGCGGTTTTGTCTTCCGACGTGAGGACATCTATTTTTGTACATCTCAACGAGTAGCCCTTCTCCGTAATCGCTTAGATGTTTAGCGTTCGGTTATCGCGGAGTTTTTTTATGTCTTCCGATTTTCGGTAGTTTCGGTTAGGACAAATTTAAAATAATTGAAAAAAAGAAAATCTAATAAAGCCGTAGGATGTTACAACACAATTTAAGAATTTATTATAGTTATTTATTGTTGAATTGGTAAAGATAGCTTTCGCTTTACGTCCAGTATTTCTCAAAACATACAGAAAATTCAGTTTGGAAACGGTTATCAATATGGTGTAATTATATGCACGGAATATAAATTGACGCTCTATCGGAATTCAGATTTCCTACCGTGAAACGAACCATTTCGCAAGTGCATTTGTATAGAGATAAGCTATTACATAAGTTCAACGTTAAGCCAGATTCGGACAAATGTATATATATGTATGTGTATCCCGGATTTAATGACAAAGGAGAAACTAACGGACCCTTCGATAAGATAAATAAGATTTATCAACAAATAATCGTTCAAGCACAAAAATATATTAAATTCTTAAGAAAACCCATCAATTCTTTTAGCTGATAAGAAAAATGATAGGAGCGCATCAAGATATATTGCCAACTTGTATAAACTTTCTCAATATAAAAGTCTACATCATATTATAAACTTCATTTATCTATTTGTATTTTGACCCTATAAAACTTCAAGATTTATTATAGAGTACACCTTCTACTGCAAGATTCAAAGACTTTGTTTTTTTTAACCATTCCTTAGTCTTTAACTCGGCAGGTTTCTAAAACATTTACTTTCCAGCATGTTTCATATTATTTTTACAAAAATTGTTATATTGACAGGGAATCTGTTGTGACATGTTTCCTTATTTACCAATAAATTAAATTCTGTGTAAACGTAAAAAATGGAAGGACCGGATCGAATAACCACTTACGCGCTTGACCTTAGCAGCTAAGCCCCTGAAAGTATGCAATCCACGCTTATCGCTATAGGAGCAAACAATTATTGTAAAATTATTGTATATTAGGAAATATATACTTCGGACCATAACAAACAACTTCCTCGCTGACAGTTTTTCAAAAGTATAAGATTTGTTAATGTTTTTTTCATCCGAAATGTTTGCTCCGCGATAAGCATGGATTGCATACTTTCAGGGGCTTAGCTGCTAAGGTGAAACGCGGAAGCGGTTATTCGACTCGGCCCTTCAATTACAACTTGTATAATTTGATTATATATTTTTTATTATAAACGAATATTTTTTGTCAAAATCATTTATATCAGCGGTTTGTTATTCTTTTTTTTTTTTAAATTTTTCTCTGAAAAACGCAATACATATATCTATGAACCCAACTTTCAAATGTTAGCTAATTCAGTCTATTCGTTTCCAGTCATCTAAAAATATATACACGATCAAGCATGAATTTAGCCAAGTACGTCCTTATTCAGCATCGTTAGAATAGAGGTACCAATTTGCCATTGAAAAACTATAAATAACAGCTAAAAATAAAATGAAAGGTTCTATTTCCTTCGACTCGTCGACTCGATACGGACATCGGCTTTTAAACTCGGCGCTTTTTTTTTCCCCGAACGAATGAATGGACGTCGACGAGCTTGTGTGTACGCACCATATACCCAAACGTTCTCCACAACTTCAACACGCATATATACACTGGCTTTTTTCCGCGATTTCCGCCTGTCACAACAAGTTTTCCCCGTTTTCGCGCTCGCCGTTCGAAATGAAAATGTACGGCGGCACACACACACACACACACACACACACAGTCACACATATACATGTAGACACACGCGTCGGCCGAGCTCCCAATATCTTGGCTAGACGTATATATATGTATAACATACAGGCAAAGGTAAAGTGACAGATGTGCGCCTGCGGCAACGGCAACCCAGAGCAGCCGAACGTCACGTCGGTTTGTCTGCTGTTAGGCACGAGCGATCGAGCGGCGTCGAGAGAGCTCCATTTTAGGATATGCGTAGGATGATAGCCGTGGCTTCGCGAAAACAGCGTCCGCCAGCTGAAAAAAAAGTGTCGACTTGTGTGTGTGTCTCGGGCGCTCCGCTGAGCTCGTGGCCCCAGCTTGGATAGTGGAAAAAGCCGCGAGATGACGGAGTAATTCGGGATTTTTTGGTGTCGCACTTGGACGGATTGAACGATCGATGCGATGTGTGTATGCTCTGCGGCTGTGCTGATGGATTTTTTTTTTCCTTTCTGTATGCTGGATGTGGAGCGAGGACGAAATTTTGATAAAGGCTTTTTGATGAAGGGTGTATATGGGCCGCATTGGATCAATGTTTTTTGGGGGTTCATATTTTGCGACGAGGTGCGAGAAAAAGGTTTTGGATAACCTCTTTATACTTGCGTATAAGTGTTGAGTAAAAGTAATTTATAATATCGGTACAGTACATCAGTAATAATTAAGATAAAGGTAAATTGTAATAAGCATTAAAATTATACAAGGAAAAAATAGAAATCAGTAAAATGCATTTTATATTGTGATTAACTGTGTAGCTGCTGTGAAGGCACTAAATCTTCAGGAAAATAATTTCTTAAAGGAAAATACCTTGCTTATCTGAGCATAAAGTTTCTTTAAATATATCCTAGTATAAAAATGACACTTTGGATATTAGAAATAAAAGTTTCACATCATTGTACCATTTGAAAGTGTAGAATGTGTGAATACTCTAAACTATTATATTCTATACTGAGATTTCAAAGTGTCAAAAAAGTTTTCCTAAGTATACAGGTATCGATGGTTTTAGTATACCTATATACATATAAAGTTCCAGGTCAACATAAAAATTTAAAATTTTGTTTGAATAAGTAATAATCTAGAATAGTTATTATAAATTATATCTCTCGAACGAACGATTGGTTCTTGAAATCAATATAAGAGATAGCTATAAATTATCGAGATATTATTGTCTGCTTCGTCACTTCCACACTAAAGTTAAGATAATGGAGTGATGCAGCAATATTTATGTACATGAGTCGAAGATCAATAAATGATTTACTTTATTAAACATTTATCACTCATATATAAATCCAAATTATTATGATCATGCTTTATTGTGATTCATGATTGTAGCATATTAACTTTTCCCGGTCTAAGTATGACAAAAAAAAATATTTTATTTAAGTGTGTTACAATGTCTGTCGATTGAAATCTGCTCTATGTATATCCTCAATTAGATTTATAATAAACCTTCTTATGGCGCAATTCTTTTCCCGACAGCGTCATTCGTCCAATTAATACTGTATTTAAACATCTAAATTTTTTCACACGGAACGCGATCATATCTGCCTTTATCAATAAAGCGATAAAACTGTGTCTAGACTGTGTTCAATTTTCCGTAGCCACTCATTTAATATCCTTAAATTGATGTTTGTATTCAACTAAGTAAACGGTGCAATTTATTCGCGTAAGTTTATTCGACAAATGAGCTTAAAAAGTAATGATATGCGTACGTTAACGACTGTTAGACATAGTAATATACAATATTGAAATAAAACAGGTAGCTAAATCATATACAAAGCTGTTATATTTGCTAGGAAAGTTAATATCAGTATTATCTTATCAGACGCAGCTGAGTTAGGCTCTGCAATGCCATATAAATTTATTTTTGTGTACGGGACTGTACTTAGATTAAATGCAAATCTTCAATTGTCAGAGACAGTATGAAAGTAGTCCAGATATACCAACTTTTTTCAAAGCTAAATATAGCTATACTAGTTAAACTTTCATGGTTTAAATTAAGTGAAGATCTATTTTAAGTAAGAATGTGCTCTCTTTAGGCCGTGTACATCAGCAAATATTTAGCATCGCCATAAATACATTATAGAGGTGTAAAAATATAGTCGGATGTTGTACTTGATAGATAGTAATATTTTCTCATAAAAGTTACAGACGAAACGGTGCTGATTCAACAGTTCGAGAAAGAAAGTGAAATGTACATACGACTGGATAAATGTTTTTATTCAGATTTCTAGATCTTCCAGTGTTTGCAATTAAATGTCATATTATCAGTACAAATAAATTTATCGCTACCTGGATGTAGCGTTCATTTATTCATGATACAATAAATATAATTAATTTTACAGTACCGCTACGAATAACGCAAGCTATTACATGCTTAAATTTTCCTTGTTTTTATTCCAATAATAAACTTCTCGTAATTGATAAATCAACCTTTTGTATTACGTAGCTAAGCAGAATAATTCCTGCTTTAATGGCAATCAAATATTTGTGTTCAAATCTGGTGAAGATATTTTTGATAGACTGATAAAGATTTTATAGATTGATTGATAAAGAAAAATGAAAAGTCTTATCTTAATTCTTATATTTATATTTATTTTAAGACCGCGGTACCATGAAGGTGGTAGTTCCTGATCAAGACGGTATTCCTTATCATACGTAAAATAAATAAATAAATCATATTTATTATTGTACTTCATAATATGTTAAATTTGTTCATAATAGATTATTTTAAAGTCCTAATTCTAATTATACGAATAAATTTTGCATATAAGTATTTCAAAAGGCGAGGTGATAAGAAATAAATTTGCTACGAATTTTGATTTTAATTATATATTATTTTTGGCATTTACTACGCCTTTCATGGTATTGTAATTTAATTATTTTTGTATATTATTATTTTTTCAAACATCAATTTAATTGCGCTGATATAATTAATCACTTTAGTAGCGTTTTCGATTAAGGATTTATAACAATATAACAGTCACAATTTTATATCTCAGTTGATGGAGGAGGCTCTATCGATAACAGATCTAACATTGAAATTTTAACGAAAATTTACAAGTTCGTAGATAAAGGCCTAATAAAATTACTGTTAAATGTTTGCCAGGTTACATGGCTTCAGAAACGAGAAAAAAATATTTTTATTCTTTCAATTTTAACATTCTCTTACGGGGAGTTATTTTATCATCGCGATATTAAATTAACTTACATTGAGATTTTTTTATAAATTTGCATTGATAGAAAAATTAATAAACAATGTGTAGTGACATATATGCAGCCGTGGGTGGGTGATCTGGATCAGGCGATAGGAAGGTCAAGGAAAATATATAATACACGGGTTGTAGTTTAATCTTTATTAACGCTGTTACATCAGCTTCTTACACTTGCGTCGCGTGAGACGCTCTGGCCCTCTAGCTCCTTGCTTGCTTGCGTCGCTTGGTGTCACCACCCGAAAACGCTTACGTAATACTACCTATTATCTCACGCGCGCGTACACCACATGTAGCATCCTGAAAAATGATCATTCATGTATTTGTCAAAGAGCTAGAAGATATTTTTTTTTATATCAATTTAAGCGAAGCTTGATTTTCTACGCACCGGTAGAACCTCCTTAAATAACTCCTATAATACTAAGACATATGTACCTACGTCTAAATTGACTCGTCGCGAATATTCAACGAATTTTTACTCAGGTCAGCCACTTGATTGATAACAGTTGGCGGATAATGTTATCCTCATAAACCAACAATTCCGAAGCATTTAGATACTTTCTTGAATTTATCACACCTGCACGGATAACATTTTATCCCCAGTCATGTCAAATCATCAAAAGCTAATTTACGGTATAACTATATTACATTACCGAGGAAACTATAGAATCGAGTCTATTCCATAATGATTTTTACTTCCATTAATGTCGATGCTTTGGTAGCTTTATCTGAAGTATCTTTAAGTGGAAATAGATCCACTTCAATTAAACGCTACGAGATTAAACCAGTACGCAGAAACATCGAAATGCTTCGAGATTAAACCAGATTCTTAAATGTTTCGAAACAAAAATAAACACACCGTGACATCGCTATTATCGAAAGATGCCTTTACAAAACAAACATGCATCGAAACCATTATACCACATCCCACGTCTAAGGTTTAACACATTTTATTCGATCACCATAGCTTATTCAGATAAAACATCTTAAAAGAATTTTCCACGTAACAGAATTTTCAGGTGCTACCGCATACTCCAACACATTGTCCATGCCATTTTCGAGCAACACACACACACCAAGTGCCGCACATAAGGATTCCTTTTTTTTCATCACTCGTGTCCCAACCCCGTTATATTTCTCTCCTCGGTTCTTTCGCCACGAGCTAGAGAACCGCTGCAGCACACATGTCGCCGACGTGGCATCGGCCCCGTATACCTTTTTCCCTCAGCCGTTGCAGCACGTGCGTTTTATGGCCGGCGCGTAACGGCCTGGGCCACGCAGACGCGACGTACGCAACCCGCGCGGGCTTTCATCGCTTAAAACCACCCCTCTACATATATATATATATATATATCCGTGCGTTTTTCTTTACCCGGCATCATCGTCCACCTCTGGGTTGTCCGCCCGCGCCATATACATTCATCTTTGCGAAATCCCGCGAGAGCAGAGCCCATATAGGTGCGTTTGCATCGATTCGATCGAGCTTAAAAGCCACTCGAAATGATTACTTCCATCGCTGTACGCACACATAGCGCGCATCGCCTTTATACATATGCTCGCTCTCTCTCAGACTCTCTCTCTTGGCTATAATACACGCTGTCGAGCGTATATAGGTATAGCGGGCCTGTATGCGAAGTGCATACGAAGTGCGCAACGACAAGCGAGGGCTTAATAAGCGCCAGCCCGCTAAACTACCAATATGGCAGTGCTGCTGTTGCGGCCCTGTCATAGTGAGATACACTCTCTCTCTCTCTCTCTCTCTCTCTCGCTCCTTATGCGACTACCGTAAACCTTCCCGGCCACGCGAATTGCCACCGGTGCACCGCTGCTGCTGCTGCACTGGACGCCCAGGCAGTGTACCCGTTCTGCGGCCGAGTCGCATCCTATCCTATATCCTGCACGGTTATAGCCTCGGTGTGGTGGACAACTGCGTGCACACACACAGCCAGTGCGAGGACCCCATGCGCTAGGACTACGGACTGGATATGTTTATATGGGGATGTAGTTTGTCCCGTGTCGACGCGCTCGTTCGATATATATATATATGCCGTTCCGCACCCAATTTCGCAGGCACTCGTTTCTCTCGTTGGGCTAATTAAGCGAAGTAAATTTCGGACTGGTCGCGCATGCGAGATGTACCGACTGGATAGGGGATGTTTTTTTTAGGTTCGTTTATGCAGGTGGCGATTGTTGTATAATCGAGATAATACTCGCTGAATTCTATACGGATGTGTTCGCGCGTATTTCGCGTTGCAAAATGAATAGCAAAATGATGTTCAACAATGAGTTCTTTTCCTAAATCTGAATGTGTGAGATTTTCACTTATTTTGAAAGTCAATCCAATTTTTGTTCATTATTTATATTATCTTACAGAATGAGTTTTAATTTTAACCTCGAGCAATGAATTGATTTCAAGGTTCAATTTAGAAATTTCTATACTGACGTCCACTCTCTAATAAAAATAAAACAAAAACGAAAATGAATGTCAATTAATTAAGTACTTATTTTTTATTTGCTATATTTATAAATACGAATCAAGTACAATTGTATAGTAATGTATATAGAAAGATAAATTAAAAAAAATATAATATTCGATGGAAATAGTGTAAATTACTATTAAAATAAGATACGTGAGATTCGGTTATGTATAAAAGGGCGACGTTTCAGAATTCGGTTGAAGAAAGGTGATATCTCGGAAACGTGTTTCTCCGGAAATAGAGGGAATCAAATTTGAATTACAATCCTATTCTAACATTTTCAAAGAATGCGTAATCGCGTAAATCGCGTAAGAAAACACCGTCTTAAAGTCGGGAGAAAAAAAAAAGGTCGAAAAGATTAAAAGTAATAGTAAATATTACGTATTTACTTGAAATTTTGATACAATCATAATAATAATCTTCTCCGCGAATATATATTGTAATAGAGTACATGATTATAAGTTATCAGCAGATGTTTATTTTGTTGTATTGTTAAGAATGAATGATACTACCTGCATGTGAATTAAGTATGTTGTTAATTTGATTCTAGCTTTTGCAATCGGTTTTTTCGTTTGCATCGCTATAGTTTTTAACTTCTGTTATTTCTTAATTGTTCAGGTAGCATAATATTTGTCTGGTTATTCCAAATCAAATTATGCGTAAGCATCAATTACATAAGGCCACGTTTACGATTCCGCATCATAAAATAATTTACAACTTGTGCCAGATCGATTTTTATCATCAATACTCTTTAATATATTCATAATTAAAGTGAAAGTCACCCGACGTAATTAAAGCAGTAAATATCTCATAATGATCATTCTAATCTTACCTAATCTTCCTGCAATCTCGATTATTATGTATTTAGTTTCAGTACATGCGCTTAGATTAAACAAAATTAATATTATTCATAATAAACAAACGTATGATATGATTTACATTCATAACAAATCTTCGAAGAAATATAATTATAATAAATATAATCTGACAGTATAATAATATTATAAGCATAACTGAAAGTTCTTTCTATTAGAGTACTTTGGTGCTATATATCTCATATTGATCACAAGTTGTTGAATTGCTTGGATACTTTTAGAAAAATGAAGGGCAGCAAATGACCCCCATTTACCATCACTTTGCTAGTATATCTATATGTATATATGAAAGAACATCTTATTCCTCTTTATTCCTCGTATATATGGATATACTACCAATCTTATTTCTTATTCCATATTCTTTATTGTTTTAACGTGCGAAAACCCTTACCCTATAAAAAGAAGAAATAGTTCTCGCATTTGGGTTAAGCTATGGGCTCATCATTTCTGAGAATACAAGAATCGTAATATTTTTATTCAATTTACTCTTTTCCTATTTCAAAACTGGTCTTAATACTCACTAAAGATTTTCTTGACGATCTGCTTCATATTCATTTATATAACTCCTAGAACAATGCTAAACTCCTAGAAGTTTTTACAGTGAAATATCTGCTCATCCTTCAGCATTGATATAATCGGAGTACAGGTATATCCGCTATTATGAGCACATCTCAGCATCTCACAGAAGCAAAGCGCATACATATAGACTCTGCCCTCTGTTCGGGCTAACCGATGCTTTTGTTTGTATGAGAATGTGCTCATAGCGAATATGTATATATGCTATGAAAATTGTTATAATATATTAAACAATTCGAGATATTGAATTTGATACTATTTTTTCTATTGTATAAAGTAGCAAAAAACTTTTAAGCTTATAATCAGTATATAATTATTTTTCAACTATAAAATTTTGATATTTAAATTATTGTATACTAGCAAGTTATAATCGCTGTATAATTATAATAATTGCATGAGATGGGGAACAATGAAGAAGACAATATGTAAATAATATAAGATATCGTATATTATTCGAAATTCGTGTAAATTTTTATTTCACTATCATACACAAGATTAAATAGTCCATATTTTTTATTTCTGTACTTCGTCAACGTATATTGATATAGGTCTGTAGGTTTAATTAGAAAGTTGTTTTTTTATATTTAAAGCGTTTTTTTTTGTAAGTACAGTCTTTTATTTATGTACAAGATTACTAAAATACGTAAAAAATAATTTGTATATTCTTAGTTAACATTACAAATAAATTGACATATCTCTCGAAAGTGTCACGTAGAAAGATCATATGTAATTCATTGAACTTCTTGATGAATACTTGAAGAAAGATCCAAATACAAATGCTTCTGTATACACAGTATACACCAATATGAGTGACTGTATCATGATTATATGGATGATGGTTTCATAATTATTGCTCTACGATTTTACTAACATTTTTACTTTCGTAACTCTGAAACAATTATAAATGTAATGTAAGATTGTTCAATTATTTGTGTAAACAATTATTCAAAGACGATATAATATCTTACAGATTTAGCGCTTTCTAAAAGAGTTTCAGCCATAGAAGCACCGGTTTGTTGCACCATGTTGTAGAAGACCCCATCCTTTCTTTGAAGTAAATTGTAGGGGTGATCAAATTCCTGTTAATAATATAATTATTAATTATGGAGACTATTTACAGCCGGTCATATATTTAGAATGTAACTGTTTCTTAAGTGTTATTAGTTACTTTTTTCAGCTGAATTGTATGAAATATATTATATGAAATATGAAAGATATCAAACAAGTTTATGTAGATTAATGCTCTTTAGTTCACGTTTCTTTTATATTATTTTTATGGTAATAATAATGACAATTTATATGATAAGCTTATATTATAGCAAGCAAGAACGTATTAGATTTTTTATATGCATCACCTCACTAGATATTGTAGAGTCAAAGTTTCATAACGAAGTGCATTCGTCGTTTTTTTCATTCAATTAGACAATTTATATAATATACTACTGATACAAAATACGTACCACAACTTGTCCAGCATCCATTACAAGTATTTTATTACTATCCATGACAGTATTCAAACGGTGAGCAATAATAAGTACAGTGCAATTGGCAAACTTTCTTCGGACGGCTTTCTGAATAAGTTCGTCAGTTTGCTGATCGACGTTGGCAGTGGCTTCGTCAAGAACCAATATTTTATTATTTCTCACTATAGCGCGCGATAAGCATAGTAATTGCCTCTGTCCAACGCTGAAATTCGTGCCACCCTCCGAAACCCTCATATTAAGTCCCAGATCCGAGTCAAGTAATCCTTTAAGCTCAACATCCTCCAATGCTCTCCATAAATCATGATCTGAGTATTCTTCGAACGGATCCAAGTTTCTACGCAAAGTCCCAGCAAAGAGCACAGGTTCTTGAGGTATAATACTAATTTTTGAGCGCAAATCTTGCAGTGCTATTTTGCTCGTTGCGATGTTATCGATGAATATGTCCCCGTCGAGATCCGCCAAGCGGAATAGCGCGTTTATTATAGAAGATTTTCCAGCTCCAGTTCGTCCCACGATACCGATCATATCATTGGGTTCAACCGTAAAATTCAAATTCTTTAGAGCTGGACTTTTATTACGGTCGTAGATCAAACTCACGTTCTTGAACACAATTTGACCCTTTTCCGGCCAATTTTCAGGCGCTTTGTTATCAGCTTTCCTTTCCAAGGCTGGTTCTTCTGGCAGCTTAGAGTATTCCAAAATTCTCTCCACAGAGGTCATCTGATTCTCTAATTCCGTAGTTTGTCGAACGCCCCACTGTAGCATTCCTGTCAGCAGTATACATTGAGTAATGACGAGGCCGGCGTCTCCTGCAAGCGCCACATCATTTAGCGATAGCATAGTGTAAGTAACTACTCCTGTGAAAATCATGCAGAGAAACTCAATGTACATTCCAAAAGCTCTCGAGCCTGAGACAAATATGAACCAGGCAGACGAATGCAGATCCTGATGATTGTCAAACTCTTTTGTTAATACATCTTGAGCATGTAAGGCTCTGATTGTCGTAAGTCCGTGCACACTAGCACTTAAGTGATTGAATACCGGAGATCGAGCTAAAACAAATGCCTAATTAATAAGTGATCTGTGAAGGGTGCAACGAAAACAATTTGTGCATTGAATGGAATAAAATTTTATTTGTGACTTTACAACTTGAATTTCTTTTATAATAGCAACAATTATTGTAATTACACGTACTTATTCCTTCCAATCTCTTGATACTTCGACTTGTTCTTATGTAAAATTTACGAATGAAGTATACTACTAAACCAATAATAACCGCTGGAAGGAGGAACCATGCATTTACGCTTCCAACTATAGCAATAACCGCAAAGGTGTTTAAGGCAATTTGCGTGACGTCGATTATCGTTTGTGGCACTCGAGCATCTATAATCCCCATATCCTTGGAAAACCTAAAATTAAATAAAAATCATTTCTATTGCCTAATGTTAATTTAATTTCACATCGTACCTGTTCATTATGCGGCCTATGGGATTTGCGTTAAAGAACGCCATCGTAGTCTTAACGATACTATTAAACATGAAAGCATGAAGATTCCTCGATATCCTCATGCACATATTGAAGAAAGTGTAAGCTTGTGCAAGTGTAACAAATACAGTTAAAACGGTAATGGAACCGTAAACATAAATGAACCAGCTGCGACCCATAAAAGGATCATCTTGATTGACAGCTGTGAAGTTGTCATTCTGTTCTTCATAATTGACCCAGTAAGTAATAAAGTAATCTGCGCTACTCGTCGACACTTGGCAAACTGTGCTGATCAAAAATACTAAAAAAACGAGGAAGCCACTACCCGCTGCCCCAAAATACTGAAGATAAGTCTTCGCGGTAATATTACCAACCGTTCTACTTTCCGATTGCTCTACTTCCTCTTGGCTTACAGCCGCTGGCTCTGCTTTCAAATTATTTTCCTTAGCAGGTGTCTCAACATTATCAGGTATTTCATCAGATTCGCTGTCGAGTTGCATCACTTTCACCAAGTCCAGGCCAGAATTAAGTAATTCGGAATAGGTACCCTCCGCTTGGATCGCACCATCGCCAAGAATCAAGATCCTATCCACCTGTTTTAAATAGTGAAGCTGGTGGGTTATCAATATCACAGTTTTGTCTTTCAAAAAGCCACTGATGCAGTCCTCGAAAATGCCCTTGCCGACGTGCGTATCTACGGCTGAAAGCGGATCGTCCAAGAGATATATGTCGGCCTCATGGTATATAGCACGCGCTAGATTAACCCGAGCGCATTGACCGCCGCTCAAATTGATTCCTCTTTCGCCGACTAGTGTGTTCTCGCCATATGGGAGCAATTGAAAATCTCGCTTCAACTGGCATACATCGATGACTTTTTCATAACGCTCCTTATTGATTGGCTGACCGAAGAGTATATTTTGTTTAATGGACGACGCGAATATCCACGGCTCCTGACTCGAGTACGAAATCTTTCCATTGACATGCATTTCTCCGCGCACGGAGGGTATCTCGTTGAGTATTGCGTGGAAAAGGGTCGTTTTGCCAGCACCTACTTGCCCTACGATAGCAGTGAGTGATCCCGGTCTTACACTGAATGTCATCTGCTTTAGAGCCTCGAATTTGGACTCTGGACTCCATTTGGCATTTACGTTTTTAAACGACAGAGCGACGTCTTTGCTGATTTCCGAATTTACGTGATTGTTATTTGTCGATGATTTGTCATATTGGATTTCATCAAAGAGTAAGAATTTTTGTAGTCGCTTAACCGATACTAGAGCTTCAGCGATTTCCTTTATACCTAAAATTTACAGATTAAAGATAAACTATGTATGCAATGTAAACAAAAGTTTGTCGACACCACAAGATTGTCACGAGCACAAATAAAATCGAGTTGACTTACTCAGCGGGAATGAACGATATAGAGTTGTGCGTAAAACATTGTAATAAGCAGTGACTAAATAAATTTTTTCTGCATCAATAACGTTTCCAAATAATACGTAAGCTAATACGGTTACGAAAAGACAAACTCGAGGAATATATGTCTCGAAGGACCAGCAAATTTCCGTTGCCATGGAACTATTTCGTATAACCTTTACCTCTTTTCTGAAAATAAATATCATTAATGACCATTATTAAGTGAACTATTTCAATAATCTGAACTAATATTCAAATTGAAAAATAATTGATGTATTTACTCTCTGGCTTTGTCGATGAGATAAGAGAACGGTTTTTCCCAAGCGTACATTTTTATGACTTTAACACCGCTGATAATTTCATTAGTCAATCTTAATCGCTCGTCAGTTCTGTAAGCAAACCTTAACGTGAAATAGGAAGCTAGTTTCCCATAGCACCCTGTAAACAGTAATGGTGTAAAGAAAAAGAAAAAGAAAATATAAATTCTGCGAAAACTTAAAATACAATATTTTATTAGTGAAACTTGCCATGAATTGGTATGAATAGTAACAGGGTTAGAATTCCTCCAGCAGCTGCTAGATTTACTTCCCTATACAAAAGATATGAAATGAGAGCTGTTTGGATAGGTGCTATCCATATGTAATGCAATGAAAACACTGAGTAATCTAGTCTGTTAACGTCATTGCTCAATAAATTGATCATCTAAAAGACAAATTTTTATCTTACTCATTATATAAAGTTCACAAGGAGTACTTATACCCAATAAAACTACAACGTTATTTACCTGTCCAATACTTGTTTCACCTTCTGCCGCGACTTTAGTAACTCTTAACATTTTCCTATAAATTAATGAGCAGCATGCCACTCTTATTTTCATACCCATGTGCATCAAACCTTGGGAAACTGGATGACTTATAATACAATCCAGAAGAATACCAACTACTATACCCGTACCCCAATAAAAGGCTTCAGTCTGGTCTATTGGATGTTTGCTGCTAAAGTATCTTAGTAAATTGGCCAGGATTATCGGTTGGGTGGTTCTGCAATAGATAATCGGGAGTTTTTAACGCGTCCGCAGAATGTAAATCAAATTTTAAAAAGAATTTACAGCTACTTTACGACAAATTCGAGAATTCCTAAACAAAATCCATAGATCAGTATATCGCAGCCGAAACACCTCACGAGTACTTTGAACAAACTGGGTGTGGATTTCTTGCTTGATTTGTGGCATCGCTCCTGCTCCTTTTTCCATAAGCGTGATAGCTTATTTCCTAGGAGACGACTGCAATGCTCGTCCAAAGGCGAATAAAGATCCGTCACTTCTAATTCTTCTTTGTATCCTTTGAGGAATGTTCCGAATAGCCACCTATCAGATTTGTCAATACATTTATGTGTATTTGTGTAGTATTAATTGTTTAATATATATATACATATATTTACAGAAGACGTGACAAAAAATTTACGTATGAAGTAATGTGAAATGAGGCAGAGTAACTGGTAATCTGTTTATGGTACCGGCTTTCAAAATAATATTACATGAATAATTGAATTGCTTTAATGCCAAATAAAGTTGTAATTTACTTTTCTATATATCTTTAATTATTTTAATAGAACGCAGCAAATATATCTGTTGGAGAAACGTAGAAGAAAATAACTTTGCACAAATAAATAGTTTATTTTGTGCTATATAGAAAATCACACGAATTTAAAAATTCATGTTTTTATTTGTGAAGTTTATTATACTCTTTAGGTATTCTTTTTTTTATTTGCAAAATAGAAAATAACATATTTTTTAAAATCACAGTATTTCGTTTAAAAAATGGTATATGATGTATTGTAAAGTGATTTTTTTTTCACAATATGATTATTCTTGTGATTCTGTATGAATTATGTTTATTTATCACGATTTCAATTCCAACCTTGTAATTACGTTGAGTTTCACACTTTTATTATCTTTTTACGCTACCAAAATTAGCGTATCCGGTATTCCGATTTTCTTAAGAAAAATATTGATATCTTACTATAAGGAAAGACAAGCTATGAAGTCGTCCGTATGTACAATGAAAAACACAAATCGAAAGAGGTCACTATTTATTCTAGATAGTTGATTTCGTATTAATCATTATATATATGAATAAACCATGTTAATAGAACGCCTTCTCCTAAGAAGAAGATATTGTTCACAAGCATCTCGGAATATTGTACATTGTTACATTGTTAGTGCAGGAACGGAAAATTAAAGTGAGAACTTTAATGAGATAAGGTATAGTAGATAGCTACGTCAGTAATTTTTTTAAAGATATTTATTTTTTCAAAGTAGTGCCACTCGTTTCTACTTCTTCTTTGGAATGTCAATAACGCTTATCGAATCCTTCTGGTTTTAAATTGGATTTAATGAAATTTCAAATTGCAAACTTTTTAAATACAAAGTAATACGTTTGTACAATGCTTCTCGCGTATGATTTAAAGAATCAAAGTTTTTACGTAAGTATGCCCATTGTCAGCTTATCATTTAAAATAGAAATTATAGGTATTTAAATTTTACCTAGTTGCGAAACTGCGTACGTACGCGCTTTGAAGAATATTATTTAAATACAAAACAGTATAAGTTGTACGCACGTAATATCAATAGAATTTCAAGATGAAATTTCTTAAAATTGAATGAGATTATTTAGAATGAAATTTGAAATAATTTGAAAAGTTGTGTACAAAAATATTATTTCCCATGATACATATATTACAATTGTATACAAATGAGTCATCAGAGGAAATAATCAAATGACACGATTTCATTTGCTTTGATCGAAATGTTTGTTTTTATTAAAGGCAGGACGTAGCAATGTTTATTTTTTTTTATAAAATAAATTAATGTGATTATACAATATTAGATAAAAAAATTGTTAAAAAAGTCAGTTGAATGCAAATGTTGTAATTGTGATTATTACTTGAATATTATGAATAATGCAAATTTCAAACGGACTGAAATTTGATTGAGTCATAATTTTCTTATTTTACCAACTTAAACAAACAAATTTGAATGCCATGCATTCATTATGTAGTTAAATAGTCACATAGTTATGCAGTCACTTTAAAATAGTAAAAAAAACTAGACTGAGTACTTAACACGTCCGTGTGCAAATAAATAACATCCTGAACGTATTTTTATATCAGGTCATGAGTTACGTCCTAACAAAATCAATATTTTATACCGTTTCAAGATAATTGTCATACCTGTATGGTACTACCTATGATTAATTAAGTCGATAATGAGCTTAATGTAGCTTGCTAGATCTAGAGTTTTTTACTTAATTACAATATATCTATTTTAGAATTTTCCAATTTTTTAGTTGGTTAGTCTGAATTCAAATTTATACTAGAAATCGTAATGCCAATAGTACACTATGTCAATGCAAAATGAATATGATGTTTATTTCCAAGTAGAAGTGGACATCGAGTTGACAATAGCTTAAACAAATAGTGACTTACTTGAAAGTAAGGACCGACAAGGGATTGGCACCTTCCCTCGGGTTATTAACTTGCTTCTTCTCATTTTTATCCATGGTATAAGAGGCCGCTCTGACTCTTCTCTCTCTCTCTCTCTCTCTCTCTGTCTCTGTCGTGTCTGTCTCGATCCCGTGCTCTAATAATACGTCTCCACTTTACAGTAAAGTATGCACTGTAGAAATACAATATAAACTGAAAGTCGATTCACTCTGTCTACTAAAAATCATGTACATTATGCACCCAAACAAACCCGACGCTACGTACGAGGCTTTGCCTCTCCCCGACGTCGTCGCTATAGCGTGTATATATATATATATATATATGGCAACGCACGCACACTCGTACAGCGGTAAGTTTAATACACGCGAGAAAACGCCAAGCTATATTTACTACCGCTGCCGCGACTCGCACTAGCACACACTCGGTATCACTCTCGCCTCTTTTCTGCGCTGGACTAAATATTCTTAAATGCGGCGCGAACCGGGAGTCGATATGCGCGCGCGTGCGTGTGCGTGCCTGCGCGTGTGTGTGTGTGTGTGTGTGTGTGTGTGTGTGTATAATCACGTGTGCAGAATCCGCTATAAACGACGGCCGACGAGAGTATAGAGTTAAATACTGGAATAGCGAACTCGGCGGCGGAGAGAGATCGAAAGGCACATGCTGATCGGTAGCGATCAGCTGTGCAACTAATAAAGCGCCTTTCTTTCGACGAACGGCGACCGCCTGAAACTGGCCGTTGCCAGCCACGTGCTGGCGTTCAAGGTCTGAGCGAACGGCGACCCGCAACATAATGTATCTGCACGTCTTTCTCTCTGTCTCTCTCGCACTCTCGGCGCTTGCGGCTTAGTCCCTGATTTGCGCTTGCTCAGCTCTCGCTCTCTCCCTCTCTCTCGCTTTTCTCTCTGTGTTTGGGCTCTCTCCCTCTTTCTCGCTCGCTCTCTCTTTTATATCTATATATATATATATATACACTTATATATACACACCACGAACGTATTGATTCTTCCAGTCAAATGTAGATTATATTTCGAGGGCGAAGGTACGCTAAATATATGATTCATCATCGTTCAGCTCTCTTATAGTTATGGACGACGAGCAGAAAGTATATGGGATCGAATAACGAAACGGAAAGGCTTTGACGCATTTGTTTTTTACTGCATTTTGATTATTGATCGAGCTTTGAATTTAATACCTAAGTGGAGGCGATAGTGAGACGAATTAAAGTAGCATTTAGTCCGATGCATTTGAAAAATATTTTCCGTTATATATTAATTATAAGCTTATCTTACGCGATATCTCAATTTATCAATCGATAGCTTTGCCTGTACAATTATTTACAAGTCGTGAAAAAAAAGCTTTTTACGCGTGTCTACTCTACTCGTAGTTCTAGAGCTTTCTGCAATGATTGATTCGAAGCTGTACCTGGACCCAAGATTATAAAAGAGAGATGGATTTACTTCATTCTTTGAGTAATACCATTCGCAAAATCGTAAAATGATCGGTTCAAAATTTAAATATTGTAACGGCTAACGAAAACCAATATTGGCAAAGGCGTTGCTAATTTAACGTTAAAACCTATGATTGTTCTTACAATTATGATTAAAGTTGCATTCGTACCAGACTAACTCCAAATGGACGCCCGATGCGAAGTACGCGCTGAACTGCAGACGAGAATTGAATGCAAGCACTATCTCTATTACAAAATAATGCGTTATCTGGTCGCGTTGTCAGTGTCGGCATATAGCTTTATCAGTTTACAGTGGCAGGAATCTCGGTAGACTTGGTCACACACGGAGAGTACAGTGGCAGTTGCACAAAGCCGCGCTAATTAATTAGAAAATACGCCTGTTTACATTGAAAAACCGATAGAGGGGAAGAAAAATGTACGTCTGTAGTTGGCATCTGACGAATTTCAGAGAAATCACCGGTTTCTACATTCGGTGTACATGTTTCACGATGATTAAGCGAAGTGACTGGCAACGTATAATGTCAGAATAGAGGCAATATGACTCTCTGTCGTGATATTTTTTATTGTTTCGTTAATTACGTGACAATAAATTCCAAGATATCACTCCATCAGATCTTGTTACAAACAGAGACGCACACAGGCGTGAAGTGTACCGAGTGGCGAACGCGATAACTTTACTTTTACACTTCAGACTACTGTGTGCATAAGTAGATTGTGCAACGCGCGTTTTCTGGGCAAATGTGCTGTAAATAGAGAAGAAGCAATTAGTTTTCATAAACGCGCGGCTACGCGAGGATTATATTGGCAGTTAAAGTGGAATATGGTTGGGGAAAAACAATAAGAAAATACTGGAAGAATGCGACTGGCTTCGTAACGAGGATTATGCTTCTGGCGTGAAATTGATTGAAAAATAATTATTAATAAAGTTGCAAATATTATTATAGATTATTCTACCTATATTTAATTATAATTGAAATTTACACCATATATTTGTAAATATTTATAAGTACGTCTGAATTCATTTTCTTTGACGTGATTAACATTGACGTGATTAACAATAACTTACAATGATAACGAAATTCTAATCGATACACCATTATTTGTTATTTCTTCTGTGTGACCCGTTGAATAATTGTACATCTATTTTTAAAAGATGATGCAATGACCTACAAAGGTATTTATATCATAGGCTTTCATGGAATAAATTAATTTAAATTTCTTAGGAATTTAATTAATAAGGAAAATAATAACCGAATATAAATTACAATTAAATTGTTATCAAACACTAAGTATTGTAGATTCAAAGAAAAATATTAAATGATTTTAATCATGTAGTATTGTTACGGGAGGTTGGAGCCAAAAACTCGAACGTTACAGTCGTTAATTTACACAAAAATACAGGAAAAATATGTAGCCATTGTCATTGAAATTTTGAGAAATGATAGAACAATTATAAATGAATTAATAATAACGCTAGAAATGCTTAAAAACTGCGTAAATTTAATTTTATAGTGTAAAGTATTAGACTTTATGTTAATTAAAGTTTTATTTAGAAGGTGGCGCGATTTCTGACTGCTTAATCAAACATTTTGCACCATAACATTAAATTTACTTGGTTTTTCGGAATTTCATGCATTATTCCCATTCCCCATAATTTCCCAAAGTTTCAGGTGAATCAGTCGGTTCGTTTAAGAAAAAGCTTTGATTAGGTGAAGATGATAAGGAGGAACCCACCTGTCGTTATCCGACGCCATCTTAAACGAAGTAATAAATTGTACATGTTTGATAACTAGAATGAAACAAAGACTAATAAATACGTAAAACTAAGGTGTATAATCAGTATTTAGATTAATTCAATCAATTATCGCTTATTTGACACTTGATGTAGTCCCTGATGGAGGTATAGATTGCATATGTATGAGCTTGAAATTGTCACAGAACAAGTGTTCAAGACAGTTGATGAATATTACGATGACAAATTCGGAAATCAAGTCATGTCATCGAATTTAACAAATTAGTTGAAATTAATCAAAAAATTGTAATCAATATTAATCTTGATATTAATCTTTAGACTGCCGGAAAATCCCTATATAGACACTATGGGTGATCGGAACTTTGCTACGTTATATATGAAATATAAACACAACATTTGACTTATTACGGGAATTGCTCTTTGAATACCAGTAGTCTAAAATTAAAATAAACTAAATTGAGAAATTTTATTAAGAATATATGTTGAAAAAGGACTTTTATTTTAAAATATGCAAATAAATAGTATTTAAATTAATGACATTTGCATGATCGTCATCAAACAGTATTGTTAAAAATTATCCTTTAGAACGAGAGTTCAATCCCGAATATTCAGGTAACTTTTTCTGAACAAAAGCCTTGAGTTACTTTCCAAAAGAGGCTACAAGAATTGGGTATTGGTGTAGAGTTTCTTCTTGACGATACGGCCCCCAAACTGTTTATAAGTTAAGGAGTAACCGAATGCGTATGTACGAGCAACCGGCGGAATTTGCATAATTCTTGACACTTTCAGCGTACGCAACATAAATAAAGAAAGTATTCTTAAAACTGTGGAATTTGTATAGTACATATATTTGTAATTTGTATTGTTTGATATTCAGTTTAAAAATGTTATAAGACGTGGCGACTATGATAGAAAGTCTAATATAATCTAACATAATATAATAATAAATCAAATTAAAATATGCTTTACTTTTTTTATTCGTGTATGCATCTGGAACATGAGTATTACGGCTTTACGTCTCGTCAACTTTGCATTAAACGCTATCTTCATTACCCTTTTGTGATACATCGCCGAGAGCGACACATGTGATACAGGAACTTTACTACTTTACAGTACTTGCAAATATATTACAATATTTACGGTAACCAGGGGCGGATCCAGCTCTGTGGTTTAGGGGGGAGGGGGCGAAAGTGAAAGAATAAAGCTAATATAAACAGAAATATAAATAAATAATATTTTGTACCTCTTTCGCTTTTTGCTTTTAAATATTTTATTTTTATATATTACTCTTGGGGGGAGGGGGTGATCGCTCCATTTGTATCCTCCCCTGATGGTGACGGGCTTAATAATTATATGGCTTTTACTTTTATCAGATAAAATCGAAGAACAATTTCTATAAAATCTCATATACAGTTTTATAGTTATCATCTCTACAATTAAAATTTGTATTTTTAGAATACTTGTTAAAGCTATATTTTATTTTTTTTCTTCACGTTTTATGCACTTTAAAATTTTATGCAAACAAGTTATTAGGCAAACGAGGTCAATTTTATATGAACACTTTAAAAATGATCCGAGGTAATACGATGGCATTTATGCACTCGTAAAATACGATCATTTTGAATTATTATAAAATAGCTATGATTTATTTGATAAATAGTCCATAAGCATATCCTAAAAAACTTATCTTGTACTTATTAAGTATAGAATTTTTAAAGAATAACAGTTTTAATGACGTAGGCCTTGAACTAAATTTAAATAGATACTATGATTTGTCGGCCATTGACTTCTTATTGGAGTCTTTGCAGCTTAAGTGTACCTTGATCGGGATCACGTTTTCAACGTTTTGTCTGCTAATATACTTTTTATTTGTCAGGGTAAGATTACGTGGTATATTGTATTAATAAAAAGTTATTCGTTACGCCTTCAACTAAAGAAGAACGTAGTACTCGAAATTTTATTTTATTATTTTATTATTTTATAATTCTATTTTATTATCGGCAACAGTTATTTACCATCAGATTTATTTACATAAACAAGGCAAACGTTAAACTGGTTCACTCACGAAAGAAAGTCAGCAAACTCGACGAATAAATAAGCGCGTTCACATTGAACTAGTGACAATTCCTCGCTCGCTAATGCTCGCTCGGTTATATGGCTTGTAAATAAATTCGATGAAAAATCTGATCTTATATTATATTGAGCACTCTTAAGTGGAATATTTAAAATTATTAGATAAATCCCATTTAATTAAAATTTATGTAATTGACAAATTATTTCGTGATTTCTTATTATCTAATAATTATACACAATTTATAGTTAAAACAAAAAAATATGTTTATTGTAACACATAAAAATATATATATATATATATATATA
>UELU01139381.1:18400-29349 GCA_900490025.1 Megastigmus dorsalis | reverse complement strand
TATAGGCCTCATGCATAATATTCACAATCCTTTTGCAATCGACGGTAGACATGGTTGTAGTCGCTGTAAAATCCAACTGTGAATGAAGAAGAGCGCTAGCTGCCTCCCTCTTAAGTGTTTTCCCTTAAGAGACAGAGAGCAAGGCTCCGTCCCGGCCCAAAACTTGGTGCAGGCAGTGTGTTAACCCAAGTAGGGAGAGAGGGAGAGAGAGCGGAGCGCTGGTATTCGCCCGCATCTTTTTCTCGATTCTATACTTTTTGCGTGTATATAGCAAACTGCCGACGCGATCGTACACTGTTTTCTCTATGTGAAGTAAGCAAAAGAGAGATATAAAAGCACACATACACATACTCATAATAAAGTAGAAAACCCTGCAGCTTTGCTAATTTCGGCGGCGGCGGGGGCGGCGCGGTCCGCACACACGCAGTTCCGCTGATTCGCGTGTGTGGCGCGGTCGGCACACACGCCGTTCATCTAATTCGCGTGTGTGGCGCGCGGGCGGATCGCGGTTATTAGCTCATTTTACCGCCGCAGTAATTAACGATATCCCCGGCATACGCGCAAACCAGCTGATTAAAGCGCGAATTAGCTTATCCATCGCGGTAATTAGATGATTTCACCGGCGCTATAATAAGGATAGTCCCCCGGCACATGCGCACATCAGATGATTAAGCGCATGCGGCGCGAATAAGCTTATCAATTGTATTTGTTCAGCAATATTCAATTCTAAAAAAAAATTGTAACCTAAATTTGATAAGCACACGTTGCACTGGTTACATTGTAACTTCTCTTTTCCGCAATACAATAAACAATTTTTACAGTAGTAATGTCGTACTTCGGGAATATTTGGTGCAAAGCTTTGTAAATATCTAAACAATTTGTAGTAACTATTCGGTAATTCATTATTTTTAGGTAAAAGTAGATTAATTAATTTCAAAAGGTGCTGTAAACTAGATTTAGTTAATTTATTTTTAATAAAATATTCCGTAATTAAAAATACTGCTTTTTTTAACGCTAAACTGTAAACCGTCATACAGCGACAATTCTGCCATTAATGAATCAAATATTTCATCATCAAGCTCAGAATCATTATCGCTTTCTATATCATAATTCAACGTTGAGGAAGCGCCTCGGGTTAGGCGCTCCCGGCGTCGAATTTCCTGAAAAGTCGCGGAAGACTACGGGCACATGGCACGGCACAACCACTCGGCGCAACAACGCAAAATACGGGAAACACACATAAATAATTCGAGAAAACCCGGCAGGTTAACTGACTCAGCACGAGGATTTATTATAGGTTAATCCTCCTGCTTTCGACGCTACAAACTCTACATCCTTGTCATTACAAAATGGCGGTACCGCTCGCCGCTCGCATCCCTCTCTCCCTTACGCAAAACTCAATACAATGGGCGGGTTCTCAGTGGCCCGATTGGCACTTCTCGCACGTTGACAAATCGCGTCCTCCCGAATCCTACGACAAGATCTCCCGGAGCTCGCCGTCCGCCCGTTCCATCATAGCCCCTCACGCTTTCCTGGCCAACATGGCCGTCGCTGTTCGCTTCCCGAATCGACCCGTTCGCGCGCCACGACAAAACTCACCACTACCACACTTCTTCACAACTCACCGTAACGTGCTCGAAACTACCTCAACACTACTCGCGAACCCTCGCATGAATTAATTGGCGCACTCGCCCGACGTACTCCCGGCCGAAAACTTGACCGCGACACCTCGTATCACCACCTACCTCGTGGCATCAACCGAAGCGTAATAGCCGGCAGGCTTGGTCCACTTACGCGGGCGTTCGTCGCTCGTCCTCCCTTCCGTCTCTAAATATTGTCTCCTTCTCAAACGTCGGCTTCGGCGCGACACAACTCCTCAAAGTCCTCCCTAAACTCTCCCGTGGCGAATAATTGGCGAGAAAAATGGCGAAAAGATCGTAGTCGATGGCACGGTGCGTCTGACTTCACGAAGGGCAGGGCAACGAGTGACGGTTTCTTCCCTACTCGTTAGCTTCCGCCTTCTTCTCCAATTCCGACTCCTGTTGTCATCTCTGTTGCTCGCATGTCGTCCTTATCTTATGTCTCGTTCTACTTTCGATTGTTGCGTCGATCCCTTCGCGCTTCTTGGCGCTGCTCTGTATTGATTCGTTGATTGATTTCTTGATGGTTTCGTCGCTGGCATCACTCCCAATCAGTTAAACCTAATATATTCAGGTTGGCGCTTCTTGGTGGCCGACCTGAGTTCCGTCGCTGACGCTAGTTCCCTCATCTGGCGCGCGCAATTCGAAATTTAGAATTACTGTGCCCGAAATACGTGAATATACCACCCCAAACTATTTACGGAAAGTCCCTAGGCATATCGCACTAGGGGATTTCGCGCGCACGGGTTCGGCACACGGCGCCGTCATTTCCTAGTCAAATACCGTCACGCGCAGTATTTAGCGAATGTTCCGTACGCGCATGGCTTCTCGCGCCCATCTCTCTCGCTCTACCATTCGCTCGCTGTCTCTCTCACTCTTGTGCACCGCGTGACCACTTCACCGCGTATTTCGGCTGGGCGCTCCCGTCGCTGATCGCACCCTGGTAAGTTTGTGTATTGGTGCGGTCCCCTATGCTTACCCGCGCACATACACTGGCGCAGATGGCGTGTAAGTGCAGTGGTGTCGGCTGCTGTGCATGGCCCAGCTGTCACTTCTTCGTTTCTTTCTCGTCGTCGTCCTCGTGAATCGTACTTGTCGTCGCCGCACCTCGTTGTGCACGTCGTGGCGATCCGTGGCAGGCACTTATGTCTCGTGTCGTGCGTGTGCCACCCGGTGGCATCATCGTCGTCGGCGCTTCGTCGGTGGTGAGTGCAGGCCGGCCCAGTGCCTGCCTGCTTGGTTGCTATCGCCTTCTCGTTTTTCTCGTGCAGTGCGTCGATCCAGGCATTCTCCTCAAAACAGACGCGAATCCTCCCTCGTTAATTGTTTAGTTAAATTTCAACCCCTCGTGGCGGTGGTGGCGAGCATCGTCGTCGCGGACTCGTTGCCCTGACAGTGCGAACCTAACCTCTAACGGCGCCGGAGGAAAAGGACGGAGTCCCGTGTTTTGTTTATTTTTAATTATTTATTCAATAATTTATAGTTGCCTCTTGTGAGGCCAGAATCAGCCTCACAGTATTATAGTTTATTTTTATAGAAAAAAAAATATTTAATCAGAATGATTATTTCTTTCTAAAGAAGTAATCATTCTAAATATACACGAAATTAGCGTACGTAAAAATAGTAAAGCTTTGTAAGAAAATCCATCTTCGCGTACAGTTCGCGTGCGCTTCGCTGGGAAACTCGCCTTTGGCAGGCGAAATAATTTGCCATCTTTGGTACACGGAAACAGAAAGGACAACAATCTAACCTCGCGTAACGTCCGCGTACCGTTCGCGTGCGCTCGGGTGTCCAATAGATAGACTCTTATAAATTCTGCTGCCTGTATTCTGATTCGATTCAGCCTTAGTAAATATACGTCACACTGTATTTTCAGCGTGCCTACCTTACCTCTTAAATGTATGTCGTATGTCGTAGACGATCAAATATGTTAATTATTTTTCAAAGCTATAGTGTTTTTTAAAAATTTATGAGTATAATTAACTAAAGTATTTTTGTTTATATTGACACTAGCTGATCAATATTATATTGACGAAAAATATGCGGAGATGATAAAGAAATTAAAAAAAAGTACGGATACGATTCCAAAGTTAAAAAGACTATCAAAGAAAGATAACTTTTACAAAAACATCAATCAAAAGGGAGAAAAGTTTAAAAAATATGTAAGATTTTCTTTATATATACATACACACACACACATATATATATATTAATTTATGTATATACTTACTAGGTTTCTCATGAAAAAAAAAAAAAAAAAAAAAAAACAGGAAATGTTTAAAGGAATTAATAATCGAGCATCATCTATCCTAGAGGGAACAGGTATAGGCACTCAAGATGATAAAAATGATACTGGCACAGTTTTGTAAAATAATCAATCTGACAGCGACATAGATACGGTAGATAAATCTGTTTTAAAAGAAGTATATGCCACTGGGAAATTAAAAGATATTGCAGTTTTTAAATTATCTCAACAGTATCAATCAATCTTAAGAAAAGGTAAAGAAAAATATTATTCTATTAGAATTATTTATATATTAATGTCTATTGCTGGGAAAAAGTTGTATTTACATAAACTACATAAGATTCTTTTTATTAAAAAAAAAGTATACAATTTTTAATCTCTACTTTACTTTTAACTAATTTTTGTTGCTTTGCTTTTTTTAAATATCGTGCTTATAATTATAGATAGTAAAAAATAGCACCACATACGCAATAAACTCAACCAACACCAGATGAGAACGCAGAACCTCCAAGTAAAGACTAAAAACATTTTATTTTCTTAAAATAATTAACTTAAAGCAAATAAACATTTTTTTGTTCTAGTTCTTGACAATAATGATACGGATGCAGCACAGGTCTCTCGTACAAAAAAAACTTGTGTAGACTCTACACCACACAAATCGAAGATATAAACAAGAAAAGATCACGTAAGCCAATGCACACAAAGTTATAATAATGTTAAACTACAGTATAAATGCTAATTTTGTAAAAATTTAACATTATTAATATGTATATGTACTACAGAAAACAACACCAATAGTTCTACCTTCGATAGTGATTCAGATGGACCTGTGGGATATGAGGCCTCCCAGTGGCTGTTGAGCTGAGGAAAGAAATAAAGAGACAAAGATTTAATTAGTGTCTAAACCTTTATTGAGAGCGGCGCGACTAGGCCGCTTAAGTGCCGGAACTAGACTTAGCGGTTGGAGCAGCGACATGCTGCTCGAAGGCGGTGAGAGCGCTGAGAGAGCGGCGCTTACGTATATGTGTGAGTTGCCTGCATGTATGCGTGGTGCTACAAGTACAGTGGGGTGAGGCTAGGTGCCTACATCACTCCCCCCTTACATTTTTTTTTTTTTAAAGACTCGCTGTAAGCGTTTTCATTAATTATAAATAATACAGATTTTAGTAGATAAGAATTACAATTCTTAGATTATTTAATATACTGTAAAAAATTTGATGCGTGATGTAGTGATACATTTGCATGAGTACTTTGTCATTGGGACATGGAATGTCAAGGCGTCTGTCGTAGTTTATACATAATGTCATTGTTTGCGCGTAATACAATGATGTAGTTTGCATAGACGCTTGTTTAACATTAAGATACAAAATGTCTATAATATCGCAGTTTTATGCGTAATACAATGGTATGGTTTGCATGAATGCTTACTTGTCGTTGAGACATAAAATGTTAAGATTCTATCATGATTTGTACATAATATCACAGTTGTGTGTAATGCAATAATACGATTTGTATAGACGCTTATTTATCATTGAGACATTATATGTCAAGATTCTTTCGAGTTTGTAAATAGTATCACAGTTAATGCGTAATGCAATAATACAATATGCATAAACGTTTATTTATCATTAAGACATAGCAAGTTAAAATTTTATATAGTTTATACATACTATCGCAGTTTATGCGTAATGCACTGATACAATCTGTATGAACGCTTATTTGTCGTTAAGACATAACATGTTAAAATTTTATATAGTTTATACATACTATCACAGTTTATGCGTAATGCACTGATACAATCTGTATGAACGCTTATTTGTCGTTAAGACATAACATGTTGTAACGCCCAGCCCACGCGTAAGCGTATATTTTTTTATAAGAGCGCGCGCCAACCGAAAGGTAAAGATGTATATATGTATATATAAAAAGCTCGAGCTCCGACGAGCCAGACCGAGCTTGGACGAGCGCGCCCCACCGAAACTCGTAACGGCGTGGAGGAGGGAAAAGCTCCTCACGGAGGGGATAACTCTTTTCCACGCTCGTTACGAGTATAAAAGGCGCTGCGCTGCCTCACAAGACACACTCGTTCGCTACAGCTCCTGGAGCTCAAACTCTCTCGGGTTGCCTGAGAGCTTTTCTTTGAATAAATCCTTACTTAGAGCTATATATCAATCGATTTATTAAATATATCTCCTCTCCTTGTTTGGCGACTGTACAGTCCATTACGTGGCTGTATATTCTTCCAATTACTAGAGTAGTTAAAATCAGTAAGAATAATAATCTAATAATCCATGATGATTATGCAGTCCATTGTGTGCCTGTGTAATCTTCCTAGTGATTAAGATTATAATTAAAAATAATACGGCTCTTGGAAATTGCACAGTCCACTACGCGGCTGTGTAGTCGTCCGTAGCGAGTCAAGCGAGAATAAAATATATATCTTTTTTTTCCTTGTCTGGCGACTGTGCAGTCCACTACGTGGCTGTATGGTCTTCCATCGCGCTAAAATAATTAAAAGTACTGAAAAATCAATCTAACAATCCGTGATAACGATGCAGTCCATGGTTGGCTGTATAGTTTTCCAGCGTGATTAAGATTATAATTAAAAACAAAACACGACTCTTGGAGATTACACAGTCCATTACGTGGCTGTGTAGTCGTCCGTCGCGAGTCAAATAAAAGTAGAATATATCTCTTTGCCTTGCCCGGTGACTGCGCAGTCCACTACGTGTCTGCATAGTCTTCCATCGCATTAAAATAATAAATTAGTAATATTCTAATAATCCATGGTGATTACGCAGTCAATTAAGTGACCGTGTAGTCTTCCATTGCGATTAAGATTACAAATAAAAAACAAAATACGACTCTTGGAGATTGTACGGTCCACTACGTGGCCGTATAGTCGTCCGTCGCGAGTCAAAAACGCGTCAATAAAATAATCTAACAATCCATGATAACGATGCAGTCCATTGTGTGGCTGCATAGTTTTCCTAGCGATTAGGATCATAATTAAAACTTAAATCAAAGAACAAAATACGACTCTTGGAAATTATGCAGTCCATTACGTGGCTGTATAGTTTACCGCTGCGAGTCGAATAAAAAACTAAACCGCGAATCACGCGAAAGGCCCTACGCGATAATACAAGCGATCTATTGAGTCCGAACTCTATATTGATAAAATTTATGCGGACGCGATCACGCGAAAAAAAGCGCAAAGCGCAGCTCGTGTGCCCGTTACAATGTTAGAATTTTTATATAATTTGTATATCATATCACAGTTATTGCCTTTAAAATTTTTTGGGTACAGTATAAAGACTAGTAAGTTGCTTATTGAGCGCTGCGCAGTCCACCTTCTCTCCAAAGTTTGTTTTTTTGTTTTTGCCCTTAAGACATGTAGCCGTAGCTTAATCAAAGAAATATTTAAGTACATGAAATTGATATTGTTTAATCATTGTCGTTGGCACAATGCGTTTAATCAGTGATTTAAAGTTTGAGAAATAGATTTTAATTTATTTTAGTAGTTATTTTAGATCATGAGTTGCTGTACATGTTATCAGCGATTTTGTTTTAAAAAAAACAAATCATTTTGCTTAAATTTTTAACAATCATGGTTAATCAGTGAATGAAACGCATTATGCTATTACAAGTTGCGGAGAGCGTACAGTTGCTTAGTGTTTAAACGGTTCGTGTAGCGCAGAGTGTGATCTTATCAATTAACGCTTGATTGCTCATTTTCGCTTGTTGATTACTCTTAAGGAAGAGATGTGTTTAAAATTGTAAAAAAAAAAGAAAAAAAGGATGATTGAAAAGATGTTTGTGTGTTAAGTCTGGATGAACTGAGCTGTTCTGTGGTACAGTTGGAGTGCACAGATCACCACGTGCTTGTTTAAATTGCAATGTAAGTTCTTATGTGTTGCATTGCTGCTTAAATGTGATTCTAATTTTCTTTTAATAGAAAAGACTGGTCGAAGAGACAGTCGAAAAAATACGGAAAAATGTTGCGCCGTGGTGAGGCTATGACTCGAATCGTGGTGAATTGACAAAAAAAAATAGGAAAATAAAAAATTAAAAAATAAACAAATCGAATAAAAAACAAAGTGTTGTGCAGCAACTAGTAAGCTAGGTGTGATGTGTAGTGTTTGCGTTGTATAGTCGTCGGCGTGAGCTGGACGGCTGTCAATTCTGTATGCGTTTGATTTCATACTTCGCCAATCATGGATGATGGTGCTGTGTGGAGTCCCTCGGTTACCATGATGGCCCTGAGCAGGCACTCCTGTAATGCTTTGATCGCCTTTGCGGCATCCCCGACCCTGATCCAGCTGTTAAATGAGGACATTGCCTCTAACAAGCCAGGCCAGGGCTTAGGGGAGCTGTGAGACAGAAAAAAGAGTTTTTCGATCAGTACGCTGCTCATTATCCCTGAGGCTGACTCATGACCTCCAGCTTGCTCTGTTGCTTAAGCTACATTTACAGGGTTATGGGCGAGAGTGCAAGAATATACATACTAGGTGTCTAATACGTTCCTAAATCTAACTCTCTTTGTTCCTTTTTTAAAATTATTTTTATTGAAAGCATCTAGTTTTCTCTTTTTGAGAGTATACGGAATAAATCGTTTTTTCTTATAGATTGCGATGCTATAGATGAACTGTATTGGCCCTAATCTGTGTAGCTAAGTCACGAGTGTTTACGTATTGGCCCGATTGAAGATCGGTTTCGTCCTATTGCGTTTAATCGAGAGTGATATCTCATCGTCATTATGTGTGCTCTGTGGCTGAACGCAAGCCACAAGAGCATTGTCTTTAGCGGAGGTACCCGCTGTATTAATATCGCTATCGCGATCGTCTTCCCCGTGCACATCTTCGCCCGCGTAACCTGTGTCCGAACCGTAAGGGTTCGCGATTCATTTGTATGGTCCAGATTCACCGAGGATCGTTGGACTTGACGAGTGCTGTTTACTCGTCTCATTCATTACTGGATTGCGGGCTGCGATGTTAGAAGGCAGATTGAGATTCGGCGAGGGAAAGTGCCCGAGGCTACACGTAGTTCCGTGCTCTCGTCCGGGTGAGCTGGATTGGCGATGTTAATTATGTCGCGTTGGGTGTTTTTTAAAGGTTGCTGCCGCGCTCGCGTTCAAAGCGACGGGGTTCTAGTTTTACTTGATTGCCCTTGTATTAACGCGTGTAGATGCCGCCGTGTGTTGGCAGCATGATAGTAGATTTCCTATAAAAATTGCCCAGGCCTAAGACCGTCTTGATTAGCGGTGTGTGCAAAAGGGATCAATCGTTGCGCGCCGAAAGTACATTTTTTGGGCTAAGATGCAGTTGGAAGGCATGAAGTCTTTCCAGCATTGCATTTAGATATTTTTCGTGTTCCTCGAGTGAGGCAGAAAGTATTAATATATCATCTATATATGCGAAAAAGTCTGTATCCCCTACGTCATGTCGACGTGTTTTTAGAAAGTCTGCAACGCATGATGAATCCGAGTTAATCACGATAATTTCGAAAAGACCACATGGTATAATTATTGCAATCTACGAGATATCTTTCCGGAAAGATAAGTGTCTGCAAGAAGGTGTCTTTCAAATTGAGGGTGGAGAAAAATATTTTTGCGATGCAAATTGCTAGAGAATCGTGCAGATTGGGAATTGGGTACCTGTTCGGTACCGTTACCACGTTAAGCTTTCTATATTCTCTGCAAGTTCTCCACTCCCCGTTTTTTAACACCATGTGTATTGGTGTAGCCAATGGCTTTTGGAGGCCGGCAAATGCCTAGTTTGTACCATTGTCGCATTTGCGTCTCACAATTTTTACTCTTTCTGGGGTAGACGTCGCCGCCTCTGAGCACATAGAGGGCTCGAGGTTATGATGTGATGATATACACCTCTTTTGAGCGTGTTGGCCTTGTCTATGCCTATTACTTTCGGACGTTGGATTGAATTGTGCACGTATTAGTATTTGCAATTGATTAGCAATGTTATTAGGCCAAGAGTTGGTTGTATGCAGCCGGGTGCGGTTACTCGGGTTTTAAATTTGCCGTACCGCGAGTTATTATTAATTTTTATTTCGTTTTTAGTCCCCTTTTTTGGTCGAATTGACCCAATCACAAGGTTTGATGCATTTGTGAGCTTTGGTTCCATATTTCGCGTGGAAATAGCAGAATATTTTTTGTGCTTTACTTTTGCCACGCTCGCGATTGAGCGACTTGGAACGTTCGCGATGTTTGACGGGGGAAGACCGATCACTATTACGAAACTCTTTTTTATGAAAAGCGTCCATTCGTGCGTTCGTTTCCGGGTGCAATTGGGAGTTTGTCGCTTTGATTTCATAGACAGGTGAATTTATATCGAACAGACTGGCATGCACCTGGTCTGCGTATGCGACAGATGCGCGCTCATCAGCTGGTGTGATATCATTCGTAATGAAGACGCGAATATTTGGGGGTAAGTTAACTCTCCATGCTTTTAAAATAAGTGCGCGCGACGCGTGCTCTCCCGCTAGGTTGATCAATTCACGGAGATATGCAGAAGGTTTTTGAGTGCCCATTGAGCAGCCTCGAAATAGGTTCTGCAATCTGACGTCATCCGATTGCCTGTGTTTGTTAATTAAAATATTTTTTAGTTCGTTGTAACGATTATTGGGCGTAAGTTCCCTAATGTCGTCGGCAATGTCAGCTATAATAGTTGGGCTTAAATTTGGCATTATAGTTATGAATTTAGTATTATCGTTGGTTATATTTTGCATGGTGAGTTGACATTTATACATGTCGAATCACGTAGACGGATTATGTTGCCAGAAGGGCAATTGAATAGGCTTAAAATTTATTTGTTGTGAAAGTCGCGGAATATTGCCGACATTCGAAGCTGAGACGCTTGTTGTGTTTGAGTTTACTGTTTGCGTGTCATGTAAGGTATGAGGTGTAGCGTTGCTAGGCGGATTAGAGGTGATGATGCTAGGAGTGTTTATGTTGTTGAAAAGAGGTCGATTAGTCTGTCTGTCCTGCTGTGTATTTACGTTATAATCTGTTGGGTTAGGACTATAAATGTCCAACGGTCGCAAGGAATTTG
>UELU01139381.1:0-13045 GCA_900490025.1 Megastigmus dorsalis | reverse complement strand
AGCTAACACTAATTTGGCGACTAAAGCCAACGAGATAAGGCAAGAAACTGAGTAGAGTTTCTGCCGATCACTTAAATAAATAACAAGTGTGCAATTAAGCAGCACTTATTACCTCGTGAAATCGATGCTCCCTTCCTGGACGCTTTAGGCAAGCCGCATGAAGGCGTGCCGTGAAGAAGTGCTCTCTCTCTCTCTCGAAGACGGCGCTGAGTCGAGAAGTACAGTAGAGGAAGATGGCGGTCTTCGAGACGTCCCTCTACTACCGCTGTTCCTGTTGCTGCTGCTGCTCGTGAAGATGATGTCGAGAAGTCGGATGTCGGGGTCACCAATTTGGGATATGAGGCCTCCCAGGAGCTGTTGAGAGCTGAGGAGAGAAATGATAGAGACAAAGATTTAGTGTGGTGTATAATCTTTATTGGAGCGGCGCGACTATGTCGCTCAAGTGCCGGAACTAGACTTAGCGGTTGGAGCAGCGACATGCTGCTCGAAGGCGGTGAGAGCGCTGAGAGAGCGGCGTGGCGCTTACGTATATGTGTGAGTTGCCTGTATGTATGCGTGGCGCTACTAGTACAGTGGGGTGAGGCTAGGTGCCTACAATATTATTTAATTTAGTGTGAGTCATTTATGTTTTAATTGCATTAGTATTGTTAAGAATAAATGTTATTTAATTACATTAACTATTCTTTTTATTATATTTGCAATAAGTTTATTAATGTTAATAATAAATATATATTTATGCTTTCCAGGTACAACGGATCCGAACGGTAAAAAAAAGAAAAGAAATTTTTTTTTTAATAGGTTTCTGTGCGTTTTCAGAATACGTTTGTGCTTTCGTGCTTTTGACTTTTTGCGCCACTTCGCATCGGATTGCTCGAGGAACGATCCTGCGGCCTCAGGCGTGTTACATATATTAGAATATGAACGTTAGTTATAAGAATTTTCTTTCGGCGCCGCATAAGAAATTGCGTTTCTATGCCGCTCTCGAATTGTCTTACCCTGCCACCTAGATTGAAAACCAAAACCATGGACATGTGTGGCGTATCCGTTTTTACACACATACAGTCACCCGTATCCAGGACGATCATCGTGTGTCGCACCATGATTCCACGATCAGCTTCATCAAGAGGAATAGGAGCAAACAGAACTGAGGATATAAAAAAGGGGAGGACCGGAATTTGTGTGTTTGGAGAGAGTTCCGAAGAAGAGACGATACACCTACGACCCTGCGTCGATTTCAACTGCAGCACTCATTCATCACAGAAGCAGGGCATTCATAGATACATACGCGACCACGAATACCGACACTCTCTCTCGGTGATCAACGAGTTCGATTAATAAACCTAGCATTTTAATTATATATTATTATTCCATTAATTTACTCGCCCTTGTTCACACATATCACTTAATTTCGGTCGGGTGTGAGCAGAACCGAAAACCCTTCACACGTAACATATGAAATTTTTTTTTTTTTAATTCTTACTATTCTGATTATCGTTGATCATTGTAGGAATTCAATCCTAAGATTCTATGGATTCAACAAAAAAAAAATGATAAATAACAATTTTTCAATTGTTAGAATTTTTTACTTAAAACCCGTCATATTGTTTTTTGGAGCCATCGTGTTGGGTCTGTATTCACTACATTTTTACTATGAAGTTAGGAGCTCGAACGTCAATAAAAAAATGCGTTCTCTTGGGCGTTAATAGGTTAAGATAAGAGGTAGATCTCTGAGTTCTTGAGACAGTATACGGCATCACATAAGCTTTGTATTGTTTTCTCAAAAGGGCTTCAACTGTTCACTTCAACCTGTTAAATGATGATAAATAAAAGATAAAAATAAATTCCAAATTCTTAATTTTCTAAAAATCCCTACGTTTAGGGCAAAAACAGGTCATTTTCGGATTCAGCATGCAAAAAGTACGTCCAAAAATCCTAGTCACTCATTTACGACATGCCAGTCCCAAAATTTTGTTAATCAATGTTATTTATATCGTGTTTATCCAATTGATGCATTCATTATTCTTCATAATAACTGTGATGGCTCTTGTTTTTATGCTTCTGATACATATAAAATAAATAACATCAAGTTTTAAATGGTAGTCCATGGCGATTTTATTACGCACATGTAATATTTGCCGGTTACCATGACATTTAAGACTAAATGAACCTATTTGATCTGAATGAATGAAATCAAGTCCGACTGGCATTAATTCTGATATACGTATTTCATAATTTTTATCAAATAACTAACTCTAGCAGTTTTAGTCGAATCCATGGTCTAGATGATACATATACGCCTTATAAAAAAAATAATCCTATCAAAAAAGAATAAATAAATTATGTTGAATTCAATCTCCTTATTCCTTTTAATAAATATGCTAAAATGTTATTTCAATATCTAAATTGCTTTCTAATTTTTTTAGGTACTATATGAAAAATCGAATGAGTACGTGGCTCAGTTTAAATTTACAGTACTTTTGATGCCCAGTGGTGCACATAAAATTACAGGTATTCCTTTTGAACAGGAACTGTATTTGTCTCAATATTCATTGGAAGATCCAGAACTTAAAGTAAGTCGCACTATATTTAATAGCATATTGTACTAAACATTGTATAATTTATGTAAATTTTGATTAATTATTATGAAATTGTACTTTTATTTTGAGAAAAGGATTGATGATTATTTCCTTTCCTTTTCATACACCCTTATCAGCACAAAATCGCTGCCAATTTATTATCACTTAACTTCTTCAAACTTAACTATTTGTTCGAATTTATATGTGATATATAATACATAAATAAATTAAGGATGAATGACATAATTTTTAGAACTTACATTTCATAAAAATAATTCAAGAATAATGCAAGAAAGGAGGACGCCGATAGTGGCCCATGGTCAAACTTGGCATGAATCCTATAAAATCGACTTCAGCACAAAGAATCCTTAAACTCTGAAGTATTTGAATAAAAAATGTCTTCTTTATGAAATGGAAAATATAAAAAAAGTGATTTTTTCTAATTTTTAATACTAGATGTTGGATGAAATCTTGAGTTTTTCACTCATTTTAACAAAATTGACTTGAATTTTTTTTATATTTCCGCGCATTTTATTCCAATATCAATATTTTGATCAGCTCTAAAGAATAAAAAAATTTTGTACGTTTATCTAGGTTTATTTATTTTCTACGCATTCGTCGGCGTCCTCCTTTTAATACATAATTTTCAAATTTCAGTCACTAAATTCAAATATATTTTTTAAATTTTGTATCATTCACCCTTATTCAAAACTAATAATATAAAGGCTCTAGCCGGATAAGAAGGTCAAAATTGCCCCCGTCCGAATTCGTATTTCGAATTAGCTATTCGAAAGCACATATTTGAAAATCCCTTCAGCCAAAGTTTCAGACCACTATTTGGTAATAGTGTTACGTCCGGAAGGGAGGTAAATAATTAATAGTTATATATAAATATAATTAATGTGGTTTTCGGTTATTGTCTCAATTTGGTGCCTGACGCTAAAGCTGCTGAACGCAATTATTGCTGAAGTTAAAGAGACGTTTCGACAGAGGTCGATAAAATTTATCGCAAAGTAAAATTAAGAAAATACTATAGAAGTTTCCGGACGTAACAATATGAATCTCGTATCGTAAAAAAAACATGTTTTTTCGAAAAAAAAATTTTCTGCTTCCTCTAAAAAATCTGAAAAATTTCATAAATGTGCGTTTTTCAGTAAGAAAACACCCTGATTTTTTTCATATCTTTCTGATCAAAACTGGAGCCAGGAAAAATATCTAACTTTTTCAATGATTTTTTACGTTATGAAGGTCATATTTGGGTAACTTCTAAATAACAATTCTTCATGTATTTTTTTCCGTACTTTTGAATGCTGGTATTAGAACTACCATTTTCAGACCGTACATGCTCAAAATTTCAAAAACCGTTTTTTTCGTATTTTTTCCAGTTTTTGACACCTCGCCTCAAAATTAGATAGTTCAATAGGTGCTAGAGCATCCAAAAATACTCTAGGACTTTCTTCCGCGTCCAAAATGTTATTAGAATCAATAATTACTCTGTAGTAGCTGTAAGAGACTGACTCAGCCAGCTTAAGGTACAGGGAAACTTCATGTTATTGGGGAATTATTAATTATTCTAACTAATTAAAAGCTAAATGTTACGTCCCGAAATGTATATTCATTACTACATTTCATTTCACATACCGACCTCTGTCGAAACATCTCTTTAACTTTGGATATACGCAAAAGCACGGAGATCGCAATCTTCAAAGGTCGGCCACGCACCTAAATACCATAATTTCCGCGCGTCAGGCGTTCAGCTCAGCTACTAGGCGCAGCTGGTTGCTTCACGCGCTGATCTGTCATTACTCGACAGACTCCTGACATACTTATATTTACCACCTCTCTGGATTTTCGGCAGGAACCGAGGTATCCTGCCTGATCCAGAGAGACACATCAATCAGTCCATTTTTGAGCTTCAATTAGAGACAGATCGAGCCGATTGAGCCGATCACAGTCAGAGTCCCTCGAGTAGACAGACACGTCAAGTATACGGGATCTCTCTCGCGTAGTCTTTAATAAACGATTAACGTTTAAACTATAAAAGACTCTGACTCATAATTCTAACCCAACGTCACGATAAACAATTGGATACTAAAGTTGTCCAATTGAGACGATAACCGTACCACATAAATTATATATATCTATATCTATATATAATTTAAATAAATAATTATTTACGTCCCTTCCGGACGTAACATAAAAATAAGTGAATATTTCTAATAGAAGATAATTTTTATAAAAAAGTTATAAATATGTTCGTTTTATCATGAAAATAATTATAATTATATGGTAGGGGGCTAAAAATTTGGCTGAAGGGATTTTGAAGTATATGCTTTGGAATAGCCCATTCAAAATAAAAATCCAGGCGTGGGCAATGTTGACCTTATCCCGCTAAAGACTTTATTTTTTGTAATTAACATATAAATGCTTTATATGAATCACTTTAATAATTATATACTATTTTTAACACTTGTACAGAGTGTTCAATTGAAAGTTTTCAAAAGTTTCTTAACAGACATACAATTGCGAACGTACGAAAAATATGCGTCTGATTAAAAATTTAAGAGAGATTCGTATTTGACCATTAATTTGAAAAATGGTGAAATTGTCGGTAATTGTGTATAAAAATAGGTCTACCTACAGCATCCCATTAACCTTTAGATGGCCGGCACTTGAGTAATTTAAAAGAAATGGTTGTTTCTATAAAAAAGCGTGTGTGTATGTGTGTGTGTGTGTGAGCAGGGATCATAAATCGAATCCATTTGAATGTTCATTCTATTACGCTAAAAGGCGGATGCCGGCCCTCTAAAGGTTAATAAACAGAATTTAGAAAATTTTTAATACTGAACTCTTTATTTATTTATTTATTTATTACTACATTATCCTGTGATACATATGAATTCTTAAACTTATATTCTCCTATACTCCATGCACTTCTGATAACTGCTTCTGCTTTTCTTTTCAGTTCCCTTATTTGATTTTCATATTCCCCGTTCTTTTGCGAAATAAAACCTAAATATTTCATTTTTTTAACCTTCTCTATATCTCCAGCACAGCATTTCCATACTCTTTCCTTTTTCTTACCCCTACCCTTTTCAAAAACTACTACTTTTGATTTTTCTATACTTATCTCAAACGCTTTCTTCTTTATATACTTCTCGAATCTTTTTATAATATAATCTAACTCTTATTTACTCTTTGCTATTAATATTATGTCATCTGCATAACTTAATGTCCAAATTTTTGTATTTCCTAACGTTATTCCCCCAACTGTCCTTCCTTCATAGTATCTTCCAAATCTTTTACGTTTATGTTGTACAATATTGGACTAAGTGGACACCCTTGTCTAACTCCTTTTACTGTCCAAAATTCCGTGACTATATTTTTGTTAACTCTTACAATATTTTTTTTGTCTTTTCATACGTTTCTAGTATTTTACTTCTCAGCTACACTCCTACTTTCATCTTGTCCGTACATTCATTTAATTTTTCTCTAATTACTTTATCGAACGTTCCTTTTAGATGTGCGAATAATAAAAAAAGTTCCCTTTCTTTCTTTTTAATTTCCCTATTTATCAAATAATTTAATATATATATAAAATCTATAATTCCACTTTTTCCATAAATCCAAATTGTGTTTCATTTAAATTTTTTTCTATTACTTTTTTTAATGTATCATTTAATATTTCTGCATAAACCTTATAAGCCGTGTTAATGATTGTTATCCCCCTATAATTTTTTATATCTCTTTTGTCCCCTTTTTTAACCTTTAGACTGCCGGAGAATCAAAATATTGACGCACCCCATGATCGACACTGTGTGTATGATCAATCATTAATTTAAGGTACCTTAAATGCCAGTTTTCTGAGGGCGATATGCTCTTCCAAATCCCGGCAGTCAAAAGGTTAAAAGCGGGGGATATTATTCCTGTTTTCCAATCATCTACTATACCACCCCCATATTAATCTTATCAACTGTTTATATACTTCCGCTAATTCTCTTATAGCAAATAATCACGCTTCATTTTCTATTCCATCTTCAGCTACTGCTTTACCTTTTTTTAATTTATTTATCTGTCTTTCAAATTCTTTATCTGTAATTTCTTCTTCTTCCTCTTTATCCAGACATTTTCCTTCCTATTCCATCTTGATTACTTTATTTCTTCTACTCCTTCCAAACTTTCCATAAAATACCTTTACCATTGTTCCATTAATATTGCTTCTTCTAAACTTTCTTTCTTTTTTCTTCTTTTATAATATCTCCACACTTCTGCTTCCGTTTTGACATTCTTTATATTCTCTTCTTCCTTTTTATGTTGTTTATTTTTCTCCTTACACCATTCTTTGTATCTTTTTTTCTCCTCTAATTGTAAGTACTGTTCTCTCGTTATTTGTTCATTTTTGAATTCGCATATGTCTTTCCAGTCTTTTTCTCTCCTTCCATTCCTTATTGTACCATAGACTTTGGCCTACCACCCATTTTTTCCACTTCTATACCTCTATTTTCTTTGATTCGTGTATTTTATATTTTATTTCCTTCCATTTTTCATTGTTTTCTACTTTAATACTCTTCGACTTTTCTAATTTCTTATGATAAAGTTCTACTCCTTCTTCTACCCAAACGCTTATTTTTATTTCTTCTTTATTTTTGTTTCTTTCGCTCTTTTTATTTCATCCTTCTATCACAGCTACTAGAGGTAAGTGATCTGATTCACATCTTTCCTCTACTGTTAATCTTACAACTTTTCCATATGCTTCGTTACTTATAATCACATAGTCTATAACTGAATTCCCTCTTTCACCTACATACGTCCATTCGCCTGACTTCGACAATTCATCGCACCCATTTACAATCGTCCAGCCCCTTTCACTTAATTCTTTTACTAACAATCATCCTTCCTTATTCACAACCTTATCCTTTAATTTCCTCATGTACCTCTCGTTTACATCTTCCTCAATTATACCTCCTTCATTTCCCGTACGCGCATTAAAATCTCCTATCATTAAATTATTTTCATCTCACTCCATTATTGTTTCTTTCAGGAATCTGGTAGTTTCCTCCATACTCTTACTAAATTATTACCACATTATGCTTCTTCTTTTTCCTTAAACTATTTTCTCACTCCTCAAATTATATTCCACTGCTCTACCTTTTTTCTTTTCTCTAACAGCTGGATCGCATTTCCAATTATATTCATTAGGTAGATACTTTTTCAGTGTGTTTCATTTTTTGTCATCCACCCAAGTCTCCGTGAGTCCTATGATGTCACATTTCTTTAAAAACTCCTACACCTCACTATATTTATTTTTCACTCCTCCTATATTTCGATAACAGCCTTTTATTCCACTCTGTCCATCTTTCTCTATGCCGATTCTAGCTGAAAAATTGAACCTTCACTTTCTCTTCTTTCTAATTGCTCCTCAAACCGATCCATTTGTTCGTTCCACTTAAGTCATTAGTTATTCACACGCATTTTTCATGTATCCAACTCTAACGCTACATTTCTCTTGCGTTTTCCTTCTTGCCACTGATCTTATTTTATTTTGAATTTATCTTTCTTTTCATGTCATATCATCTTCAATAAAAATTTTCGTTTGACTTAAATTTTTTTTGTTAATCTCTCTACTGTCGCTATCGTTATTTTTATATTTCCTCTTGTTTTAATGTAGTATGCCTTTCTAATCTTCATTTCTACTTAAACTTCGATTTTCAGAAAATTGCTTACTATTTTTTCTAGATCTGAATCTTCGAAATACGCTCCTTTTATTACTATATTTTTTTTCTCTTTCTTTTCTTTCCTGGTCTCTTTCTAGCCTACTAATTCTCAAGTGTATCTCCTCTCTCTCTTTTTTCCAATCATTTCTTTTATTCTCGTGTTTCTCTCTCATTAATTTTATTTCCCTCATTATTTTTACCCATCTCACTTCATTTCTTTTGTCTATACTCTTTGCCCGTCTTTCTACTGTATCATTACTTTCTATACTTTTCTTCATCTTTGGCAACACTTGTAACTGCGTATATGATCTCGTCCCTGACGTCACGCCTTTCGGCCTTCCCATCGCCAGCATGTCGTTCTAACTTCTACTCTTTTGACGTCTTATTTTCCTTTCGTTCTCCTCTTAATAATTTCACCTTCTTTAAACTTTAATGACTATTACCTTCTTCTTGGATTTAATACCAATACTTTCTTACTACTTATTGTTTCGCTTACACTTTTTTTCTTTCTATCTTGAAAAAAGGGTTGAAGACTACTTCTTTTACTTTAAATTGATAATTGATTCTATTGTTGCTTTTTTAAGTTATAACAGGTGAAAAGGCTAAATCGATCTTTATGGAACACACATAGAGGCAAAATAAAAATCTTTTATTGTTGCGACGTTTCGAGGTTGTACAATCTATACCCTACTCTTCAGGCTAATAACAAAAATTTTCACTTCTTAATTACACACAATAAATATTTTACAGCAAAGAAAACGGTGATACGTACCTCAGTAAACTTACATACTAATACATCATTTAATTCATTTAATTAAAAAAAGAATAATCAAAAAACGTAAAATTAAAAAGGGCTAACAATGAAGATTGTCAAAAATTATAAAGCGGAAAATTTGAACATGCGGAAAACTCACTTTCATATTTTTCCTCCGCTATTTTCACTCATTGTTAATGAGCGTTGTCAATCTTTAGATTGTAGTACCTATATAGGTGTGGTTAATAACGAGGAAATTTATATACTAAATCATCTATATAATAATTACGGGATAGTTTTTTGAAACTGTGAAAATTATATGGAAAAGTAGGGGGAAATCAAACAACAACGAGACGAAAGCCGAGTCTGTGCCAGACGTTCAATCACTAGAGCAGTATACGCGCGGAAGAAGTGGCACAGCCGCGGAGCTAAATGAGACTTGTTCCGCACTGGCTGCAGCCGCGAGCGTAAGCCACCTCATCCCTACGCATAGTCTCCTAGTAGGCGGGTCGACGTCAGTCCAGTCGCTGTCGACTATAGACGAACCTCGGATCCGTCTACCATCAGTAACTGAGAGCCTGCTCTGATCTTATGCTATTCGGATTCGTCTCTCCCGCCGTAGTTGGAATATTGATATAAATAAAACTTATAACTGAAAAAAGTAAGGTTAACTTTCAGGTTTTTTTATAGACATTTTTTAGGAAATTTGTGTATTCGATTCTATTGAAAGTGTTCTTATAATAAAAAATGTTCTCAGAAAACTCTCTTTTAAGAGGAGGTCGAAGCTAAAAACGCGTTTTTTTCCATTAATCATAAAAATGAAAACTAAGACTTGAGCGCGATTGTTTTCAATATAATAAATAGTCCTGTACAATTTCAAGTGGATACGATTAGTCGTTTTTACACAAACTTGGAACTAGTAAACCACATTTATGCATTGAAAATTAACTTCAAAATTATGAACATGCCTATTCCTGCATGTAATTTTTTTTGTTTTTAATTTTGAGTATTATCAGAAGCTGAGCGCCATTGTGCTTGATATAATTAATTATTTTGTGAAAAATAAGGCTTATTGGACTTATCGTTTTTCTGTGAACTTGGAACTATCAACTGTTGAGGAGGGGGGTAGTTCCGACCACCCGTTAAATTTTTTACTCTTTCTGTCAATAATCTTTACGTTATCAAATTTGATCGTACGTTCGGTGGTGTACGCATGTAGAGCAAGAGCTAATCTTTACGAAATGTTTTTTACGTCACCTTTGTGCTCGTCTATGCCTCTTATAATTAGAAGCGAATTGTAATGCGCATATACTATTAAAAAGTCAACAATTTTTACCATAGAGAAACGAAGATATCAAATGTCAAAGCTTACATATTTAACACGTAATCCCTATACCGAGATGCGACGAAAGCAACGTTTTCATTGCTTATTGTAAAAGTTTTCGTTGAATTTAGTTAAAAAACTAATATGTTATTGAAAACAATGCCATATATGTTATACTTAAAATTTAGGAGTCCAAGCCATACCTTTTTCTTTTGATTTAAATCTAAGCCGCATTGGTTTTGTCAAATTCTTCTGGCGAATTCATGAAATCGAGAGAGGTAGAACAAGTGGGGAGGAGCTTATGGTCATGTGAGGTACGGTCCTCTAATCATTTCCCTCTTACCGACAACATAACAAGTAGGCAAGGACAAGCTCGTTTAAATCAACACTCGCTAAACTTTTGTTTGCGATTGTACGTGGAGACATACCTTAAAGCTACAACTTTGAACGAGATGCACTAGTTCAAATTTCTTGGTAAAGAAAATTTTTTCTTTAACCCGAGTATAAACTATAAAAAAGTTGTAATTCATGTTAATTCTATTAGAATAAGACCTCAAAATAAAGTGAAAATAATTTACAGATAATGGCACCACTTACGGGCAAAATCTGCAAAAATCCCTGAAATTTTTACAGTCATTATTTAGAAGTACCAGCAAAAAATACTGCAGTAATTTCTTGAATTTCTTCTGTAATACAAATTTTGATTCTCACACTTATGAGAAATTGTTTGAAGTCCATAAATCGTAAATTAAGATCTGTTAGTCAAAAATTTAAGAATTTTTCATTCGCTCTTTGGGTTAAAAATCAAACTCGACATTCAAATTTCAATTTCAAAACTGAAATCCGTGGGTAATAAAATGCTAAAAATGTATTTCAGCAATGCTTATGAATTTATCAAAATATTATTTCGAATAGAAAACTAACGGACATTTATAGGACTTTGTAATAGTGAACTTTAAAGTCCACGTTCTATTCAAATGTTGACTAAAACGTCAACCATAAAAAATTTAAAATAGATTTCAAATAAAATATACTTTAATAGATTTCATATAATCAAAGAAAATAATTAACCAATAATTAGACGTGCATGATTCGTAAACTGCAATGTCAAGCACTTGTAGTACTAATTCAGATATTCTATATTCTATAACATTCGTGGAAGAGTACATCTTGGTTTATACTTTGCTTGGAAAATCTGAGTTTAATTTTCAAAATATGCAGCAGAATCCTTTTTAATGAGGTAAACTGTAAATTAAGTTTCAAACAAATACGAAATTTTGGAAACTTGACTTATAAAATCGGATATACAATAATAGTAGTTATGGACCCACTATGGCCCATCATAAAAAACTTGACCTGGACTGCGTAGAGTCTCAGTGCAAGTTGCTGACGAGGCATAGTGAGTCCGATGCTCTCTCTTACTCACACACACACACTCATACCGTGGAGGATAACTCACAGTTCATCTACCGTTTGTGCATCGTCTCTCTCTCTCTCTCTCTCTCTCTCTCTCTCTCTCTCTCTCTCTATCTCTCTCTCTCTCTTGCTCATAATAATATTACACCACACGTGTTGCATGCCTCTACACTTTTATCCCGCAAGTAATTTTTTTTTTGCGGTGGATATGCAATGCATCTCTCCCTCTCTCTCTCTCTCTCTTACTACGACGACTTACTACAACAACCGTCTGTTTGATGCTCTTGAAAATGGGAATGTATGGAAAGAGTTAAGAGACCTGGGACTCCTCCCCAAGCGGGGACAGGATTTGAATGGTTTTGCTCCGGAGCAGCTAAATGGGCACTTTGCCGGGGTGTCAGTGTCTAATCAGGACGACCGTGAGAGGGGGGCAAGAATTATTCAGAGCGCGCAGGATGACGGTTTTTCATTTAAGCAGATAACCACAGCAGATGTGGTTCTTGCCATCTCTCACTTTTCGTCACAGGCGCGAGGAGAGGATAACATTCCTCAAAGTGTCATCGTTAAGGCCCTTCCTGTCCTGGGGAGGTTCTTGGTAAATCTGTTCAATTAAAAAAAAAGACAGCACCAACATCGCTCACGGACTTCCGTCCAATTGCCTTACTTTGTTTCCTTTCGAAGGTTCTGGAGAAGATCGTACATGACCAGATTCAGGAGTATCTTTCACAGGGTGGGCTGCTAGATCCAAAACAGACTGGTTTTCGTAAGCATCATTCAACTCAGACTGCTCTACTCGGACTTACAGACCAAATACGAACAGGTATCGACAAGAAACTTATGACTGTACTTTTACTCTTCGATTTCAGTAAGGCATTCGACACGATATCACATGCTCGTCTTCTTGACAAGTTGAGATTGATGGGGTTTTCCAGGACTGCACTTTTGTGGATCAACTCGTATCTTTCGGGGAGAGAACAATGTGTTTTTACGAGTAACTTGGGCAGGTCATCATGGCTTGGCACAAGTTTGGGTGTTCCGCAGGGCTCAGTCCTGGGACCCATGTTGTTTTGCCTCTATATCAACGACGTACGTGACGCCCTCACTCCTGGGAGCGTTGAACATATTTTATATGCAGATGATTTACAAATTTATATTCAGGTACCCCGAGAGTCTCTGGATGAGGGAATACGGAAGCTTGAGATGTCAGCAAATGCGGTATTGGACTGGGCGACTGGCGCTTCTCTAAGGCTCAACACAGCGA
>UELU01139380.1:0-28960 GCA_900490025.1 Megastigmus dorsalis | reverse complement strand
GGGTTGGGTTGGTGGTGGGGAGAGTAGGGATGGGTAGAGGGATGGGTATATAAGGAGGCTAAACATGCTTTCCGTTTCAGTCCCTTACGAGGAGCCCGAGCGGGAGCGGGTTCGGGCTCGAAACGTCGGGCATGTTTGGGTGGTGGGGGACGGTCAGATTGTCCTTTACTAATAAATGTTTATTTCAAGGTTAAATACAAGTTTATATCAGATTCTTCCGGGGTGATTGTAAACAAGGACAGTCTGATTGCCCATGAATATTGATTAAATGTATTTCTTTGTTCGAAATAACTTTTTTTATTCTAAAGTACAACTCTTAAGCTACAAAGGCCTGAAATTTCAGGATGGAGAGTCCAAGTTTTCCTGAGTTATGATATATTAAGTACGATGCCGCGAGGCCGTAGGCTCGCTCTCCGTGCTATCCGCGGGGACGAGCCATGATCTACATACCTCTGCGCTACGCCTGGGCTTATGTTTGTACAAATATTATGAAATATATTAACATTTACAGTATTTTATTCTGTCAAACTATTAAAATTAGTTATTATATAACTAAATTAATTTTTTTTGTAACAAATCATTAACATTTTTAGATTTTTTTATAATTTTCATATTACTTGATAAGCCAAATCGAATAGGTCGTTTTACATTCTTTTCTTTCTTTTCAATCTTAATCGCAGTTTTTTTCATTTACTTAATCGGTGGATATAATTCGAAACTTTTCGATGCTGAAAACGTTTTTATTTCTGATCTTTTGGTATCCGCTAATAATCTAGCACAATGAATCAATTGTGTTCCTGGTATTTTTTGCCGATTCTAATCGTTGTTTTAATTTTTCAAAGGTTAATGAATATTCATTTTTTGATCAGAAAAAACAAACAATATTTTTAAAGTAATTGCTTGCCCAATTGTAAAGATGTTGGGGTATTAAAATGTAATTATCAATTACTTTACGCAAACTGGCGCGTCTGGCGTTACTTTTGACAGAAGCACCGATGCCATCACATCCTTTTTTTCCGTGCGCGGTTGCATGAAAGTGCCATTCCGCTTCGACAGAAAAGTCTTCATAATAATCAAAGAGATTCTGAAAGTTTTATTTATTTTTAAAATGCTGCACTGCTCCATCAGTAAAATACATACCTTTTTTGATACAATTGTAAGAATTTTTGAGATAATTTATAATAATATTTTGGATACAATTAACTGCTACCGCATCGTGAGATAAATTATCTGAAAAAACTACTATGCTTTTATGCTGAATTTTTGAATCCTGTCCTCTGTAATAAAAAACAGTTGTTGCTAAACTGCATTGGTTATTGTTGTAGTGAAATGATTGAGCTTCATCTTGGGCAATAAAAGCATAGTTTTCTGATAAGAGAGAAGAAATTAAGAATTCTCCTGTGAATAAAGATTCTATAAGGGTTTGAAAATGAGTAGATTGTTGTTTAGAAATAAAAGAATGAGCCTTAAGTTTATGTAAAAGAGGAAAAAATATATTAATAAATAATATACTAGGAACTATTTGTGTCTGTAATGTTGATCTATTGGTAGTCTGCCATATTTGAAATTTTATTTTAGTAATATGAGAGCTTTCAAGAAATAGTTGTAAATCCTTTTTTAATGGCTCTATACCAGGACAATTCTGACATTTATTTAAATAACACTCTGAAGTAGGATTTTTACAAACTATTTCAGCTGTACAGTCTTTGTAAGTACTCATTTTGTCAAAAGAAATTCCAGAACTTTTCAAACCTGCTAATAGAAGTTTAATATTTTGATGGTAAACACAAACACATATAGAATGTGTACCACTAGCCCCAGCTAAAAGGCAATATTGAGGACGATATTCAGCAAATTTACTAAACCCAATTTTTAATGAAGGATGCAATTCTTTGAATTTCAAGTATAATTCTCGGAGATTGTACAAAACAAGTCTTTTTTGAATACAGCTCTTTGATCCATCGTCATTATTTATGCACTTGTTGTCTTTATAACCGGGCATAATTCTACTATTGTCATCATTTTCATAAAAAAGTTTCACTGCATTCAAAGTTTCATTTGATAACTGTATATTTCCTCTTTTTTCTGATGACTGGGATATTTTATTATCTGATAATTTACATTTTTCAACTAGCCAACGAGATGTGTTCGAAAATTCAGGTACTTTACGAGAACTCCAATTTTTAGGAAGTAATTGAAGAAGTAATAACTTTTCTTTATTTGTTACTTTCTCATCATCAAACATTTGCCGTAAGTTTATAACAATTTCATAATATTCTTTCGATAATTCATTTTCTACTTTGGATTGTGCATGACATTTTATCCTGCAAGTATCACAAATTTTATCTGCATCCTTTAAAAATGAAAACAGAAGTTTCACTTCTTCTGAAATGAATCTCAGCTAGGTGAATGTTTTTCTTCTTTAAACGGATTACAACACTGCTTGAAACCAAACATTTTATAATAAATGTTTTTAATAAGTTCTCATAAAGAGAATATTTTATCCCTAAATTGTTGGAACTTATAAAACCTTGTCGATCAAATTTCGTTAAGGTCTAAATCCCTCTAGTGGCGAAAAAAATAATAAAAATTAAACACTCAGTTACATAATGAAAAATAGGGCGTCTGAGCGCAGTATGAAGAGCGCGCGTATGGTCTGGCGGCGTCGTACTTAATATATCATAACTCAGGAACACTTGGATTCTCTATTCTGAAATTTTTAGACCTTTGTAGCTTAAGAGTTGTACTTTAGAATAAAAAAGTTATTTCGAAAAATAAAAATACATTTTTTTGGAAAAATTGATTAAAATATTCGACTCAATTTTTCGATCTTAAAGAAGCATTATAGAGAAAAAATAGTTAAGCCACCAGAAAGAGCGAGAAAAAATCTATCGATCTATGTCTTTTGTTTTTTTCTAAGAGTCTTACCGTTCAATTGTGAGCGAGTTGAACAGAGCGCCTTTTATGCGAAAAATGCGCCGCGCGCGCCCTGTGGCTGGTTTTTTGTGGACGCTCCCATAAGTTTATTGATTAGTGTATTAAATTATCATTATTTGTGTACTAAATAAATTAGTATGTGTGTATAAGTATTTGTATATACATATTAATTTTGCAATTCCTTTTCATTTTTGTTTGCACTTTTTTATTCTTTTACTTCTTTTTCTTTCACTTTTTTTTCACTTTTTTTTCTCGTTCTTTTTCTCATTTTCTTTTTCTTTCTTACTTTATACATATAGAATCATTGACTTACTTATTAAGTGACGCGGGATCGTTACGGTAGTAAGTATGAGTCACAGTGTACTAAGCCAAGGAAACGCACCGCGACATATTATACATTGAATTGAATCTTTTTAACCTCTTCGTGAAATTCTAAATCCAATAAGTAACGTTAGCACACCACCAGTCATTACTATTAGCAACTATCTTACACACATTATTTTATCATTTGTGTGTATCCCAAATTGAGTTTAAGTACCTCACAAATTTAAATTTTGGATTTACACAACCTCGTGTTTTTAGGAATTGTTTGTGTTACTTAAAACTAATTGTTTTCTATGGCGAAACGCTCGAGATGAACTTTTTAGCGTTAGAAAATAATTAACCAATGATTTATTTACTCATTTTGCCAATAAAAGTTGATCAAATTTTGTACTTTAGTCTTTATGTTAAGTTATTTATTGACTTTTTTATTATTTGTATATGTATATGCAGTATCTTATATTATATTAAAGTGATAGTGATCATTCGTCATCGTATGGTATATATAGAGTATCATATCTATACTTATTAAGTACCCTTCTGGTGTGTAATTATAATAATAATGGTTTACTGATTTTTTATGGTACTTTTATTTTTCATGTAATTTATATTTTTTTTACGGCGTTTCATTTCTTAAGGTATTTTTATTTTTTATAGTGCTATTATTTTTTATGGTGCTTTCATTTTCTATGGTGTATTATTTATGGGTTTTTATTTTTTATGGTATTTAATTTTTTACGGTATATTTATGTTTTATGGTGCTTTCACTTTTTACGGTGCTTCATTTCCAAGGTATTTTTATTTTTGATGGTGCTTTTATAATGCTTTTATATAAGCACGGAGCTCTCACGTTGTAACGGGCCGCGGCAACTCGTACTTGGAGTTGCCGTCGGACGTACTCGGTACGGCCCGGAGTAAGTAGCTGGCTGCTTTCATTGACCCCGGAAAAACCCTGTTACACATTACATATCTGCAATAGAAATCTATAGTATACGTAAAGCATATACCTTGATTTACTTTATGATAAAAATTCAAAAATTTAAAATATAATTCTAAAAATGTGTAGTTTTCTTATAGATTCTGAGAGATTTACTTCGACAAAAATAATCATTTTTTACTGTCGATTTTTCAGGATTACTGCAAAACGATTTACAATACTTGCTAATGAAATATGTAGTATTTTCCAATACGATAATTCTGCGACTTATTATACACTTATTTTAGCAACTGAAATGTCAATCAAATCTGGCGACTGGTAAGCTGTGGAACCACATTGACTATGTTAATGATTGCTTAAAGGTTGAGTTTCTTCTCTCTGATTCTCGACCAAAAATAAATGATATTGTGATATCGGAAAGTGGTAAGGAATTACATTTGTATACGTTTAATAAAATATTTTAAGGTAATAGGTTAATTTCATTTAATATTAATAATAAACATGTATACTTACATTTTTATACCACAGGAACGCATTCAAAAGGTGAGGTTTTGCGCGCCCGCTTACCGGCCTGGGAGATTTGGCGCTAAACGCCCCATATATATTTAAAAATATTATACTGCTATTTTTTGAAGATCCGAGCAGTGTAACTATATTTTTCTGCGATTTGAAATGTTGCTACTTGAGCGCGCTTACCTAAGGGATTAGCGCGTCTGCCCGGCCCATCCATTGTAAAACCCTTCTTTTACCTGTACTTATTCAAACAGCTGTTCCTTATTATAAATCACATGTAATGCTCTCTATAGTATATACATTTAGTATTTCTTGATTTCGGAGCACAAACGAACTTTGAAACCATAGCTCTGCACAGTGTTATTTCAGCAGCAGTTTTCGTTCAGATTTCGTTTGAGTAACATCGTACATCATGGCTAAAGGCGGATCCGGAAGACGTTTGGAACCAAACAGGAGTAAAAAGCGAAAATTTAGTGGTAATAGATTTACAGACGAAGTTAAAACGAATTTTGCTATTATAGTAAATCGGCAGAAAAATTGAGAGAGTCGAGTTCGTACAAGTTCGGATAATCAAATTGCTGGTTACATTATTATAAGTTTTGTGTTTGTGTTTTCAATGTTACAGCAATATTTGAAGTGTAAAGTTTGTAATTCACAAGTTTTGTTTTCTAAATATGGGGAGCGAGGATTAGGATTTAAACTGTGTTTGAGTTTTGAATGTCGTGAAAAATATATTGACTCGTGCCCAATGATTGCACTGTTCAAAATCGTGTGTTTTGTGTAAAGTTCACTACAAGAACACAAATCGTGTGTATAATAACACACACTTTGTGTTTATTGAAAATCATTTAAACTCTGAAAATACATTTATTTTGTGTAAAATGTGTGTAATCTTAGGACGTACACATAAAATTCAATTATTTTAAATTTACACAAATCGAGTGTATCTAAATAGTTTAAAATATACATACATTCAAAATGATATGTATTACACCAATCCGATGACGTTAAGTTTTAAACATAATAATTTTGATCTCGGATTTTTTACAGTTTCATTCAGGATATATATATATATTTTTCATTTTTTTAAATAAATTTTCAGAATAAGTAGAATTAAGGGGTAGGGCTCTATAAGTGGACGAGCGCATTTTTCATCGAATAAATTCTGATCGATTAATGATTTTTTGACATGGCTCAGATTTGTATATTAAACGTTGACACATATAAAGCATTTTATTCTGCAGCTTATTTGTGCAGGAAGAATTTGTGATAAACTTATGCGTCGAAAAATTCTCGCGTCTTCTTATAGAATCTGGTCCCTCAAATATAAAGAACTGGTACATAGGCATATTCAATAAATAATTTGTATTAATTATTTAAGTTGAAAGTAATTTTGTTGAAACTTTTTTTGATTTATATATTATATAAATCTCTACACTTTCATTTAAAACTATATAGATATTTGAAAAATGTACGTGAAGCATGCAGAGTAAATAAGCTTATGCTGTTGGAAATTTTTAATTTTTTTTAACTAATATTGTACGCGACCTATTAATGAACATTTTCTCCAAAGTAAAAACAGCTTTTAAATACTATTTAGTGAAATTTTGTACAACGATCAAGAATTTTCTTTCAAGGTACAAAAATAAACCCACAGTCTAAGTAATATTTCTATATGTTTAAATCAGACATGTATAAACACTTACATAATATATGAAAGTAAATACATCGTTTACTTTCGTATACTTTCGGTCAAAGTTTATGTATAGGTATTTGTAAAGTTTTGAAAAGCAAGGTCTAAGCTTAGTAACACTTGTGCTCTTCAAGAAGAAAGTTGTCCATTTATATAGTTTATTGGTCTGTGCGTAGCATCACTATCATTACATATAAACGTAAGTATTTTCTTTATTATTATTAAATGAATAATATTAATTGAATAATAATATGATCAAAAAGTTAGTTTAGAAATGGACGACATAGTACCGTCAACTGCACACTGTAAAGAAAGTATTCCTTCTGCATTATTTTTTGTATTGAGATATCATAAAGAAAAAGTTTGGATTAAGCTTGAATCGCCGTTTAATCATAAAAACGTAGTAAAAAAAGGCAAATATTTTTAATTTATATAATTTTAGAATATTGAATTTATTTATTAAGTAATTCTGATCTTAGCTCGCGACGTGTTCTCTTCATTGGACACAACCGACTTTTATTTTACGGATACCAATGAAGCTAAATTAGATGAAATTTTTTTTATTGATTTTATTAAAATGAGTCCAATAGGTGTGGAAATTGAAATTAAAGTGCCTAATAAAACTTACATTAATTTACGTAAGTCTACTTTAAATTTAACATTTATAACAAATATTCTTAATCCTGAAGAAAGTATTTTTTTTGTATTACTTACAGAATGTGTAGAAGAAAATTTATCAAACAAATCGTGCGAGGTAATGAATGTATGTGCTGACGCGAGTGATGTGACTTTACAAGAAAAAAATGTAAACAGTCAATCGCATACGTCTAATGTGGATTTTGATGCGATAGTTTTGAATAATACATATGAGTATGAAGATGTAGTAAAGTGTAAAAGACCACGCCTGGATTTTAAAACGGTTTTTGTCCCAACAAAAGTTATAACAAAAGAGGCAAATAATTTAACAATAATAAAATTTCATTTGTAATTTAGTAATAAAATCTTTCAATTGCTTATATTTTTAGTATTTGAAATATGTAAATCTTTTATAAATTGATTTTATTTTAGAAATTAACTCAAATAATTGAACAGCACGAATGTAGTCAGACTATATTTAGTGAATACAACAACACAAATACTTTGCAACCTAGAAGTCGTAGAATTGTTGTTAGAATAGTTGCAAATGAATTACTGAACTACCAAAAAACAATTAATCGACCTTTATTTAAACACGAAAAATGTGATTATGCTCAGGCTATAATAGATGTATTTCCAAACTTAAAAAATCCAGCTGGAGTTTATGGTTATGTATATAAACTTTTTATAAATTTGAATAAGTTAATTTTGGTTTAAGTTTCGCTCTTTTTGTTTTCTTTCTATTTTTGAGTATGATTTTTATTCTCTGTTTTATTTAGTATTACAAAATAAATAAATTATTATATTTTATAATTTCAAAAATATTTTTTTTTAATTTCACAGGAGCACTGCTTTGACCCAGAACGTGGCACTGGATATTTAGCCAACAGATTATCTAATGCTCGGCGAAGCATATATAACAACAAACAAACTAAGTCTTCGAATATCCAATTAGCTGATGAAAGTTCAAGAGACAGTGTAGATGAAAGCGTAATTCAGAATGAAAACAATAGAAATGAAGCCGAGGAGCATTCGAAGATCGAGGAAGCGATTGAATTTTTAAAAAGTGCTGTTCCCAAAAATGACGAAAAGTTAATAATAGAAAAAACTATTGAAACTTTTCAAGAACGTCGTAGAAATTATCTAAATGAAAACTTTTTCTCAAATTTTCCACGTTTTTTGGACACTCCGGAATTAGTATGTATTAGAATTTAGATTATTACTATTTATCATTTTTCATTATTTCTTTTGCATATGACTTCAAGCGGACACACACACACGCACACGCACACACACTTATAATAAGACAAGTATTTTGAACTTATTTCTAAGAAAGGTATGTTCTTTTTCTGACACGGAAAAAAGATTGGGGCAGCTCATGCCCTATTCAGTACAGTGACTATACCAAACGACGAGCATCGTCTGCACGCCTCTTTGGCGCAGGAGCTGTCCCAAAAACTTCTTGAAGCAGCATCCAAATTTTAAAAATGATTTATTGTTTAGTTGCTTTGTCCTAAAGCCGCAAAAGTAGATTTTCAAAATAGTTATAAAAATTGTATAGACAAGATCGTAAAACCTTTTTATCAAAATTCTGATGATAATACTAAAAACTTGTTAGGTAAGCAATATTTACATATTTTATTTAATTCCTCTCTATATATATGTTATTAAAATAATGAAAATGCGCATTTAATCATAATAATTTTACAGACTGGGATGCTGATACCAATTCAATTATCGCATTATGCTTGCTTATTCCTCCTCAAAGGAAAGGGAAAAAGAAATTGATAAAATCGACAGTAGATGCCTTTCATAGTTTGATTCTTTTTAATAAGGTAATATTTTGTATAATTTAATAAACAGTATGTGTAAAAAGTGTGTAAAAAATATGTAAAAAGTAGCTTATCTCACAAATTGCACTTATCGCACGATTTAACTTACAAAAAAAATAAATGCAAAAATGATATGTGAAAAGTGTGTATAAAACAACTTACATTTAACCATAACACGTATATTAAATTAAACTATTTACCTATTTCAGTTTGGATCGCCGATAAACGCATGTAGGAGCTTCACAAAACAACCGTTTCTAATTGCATTGGGTAGAAACAATAAATCAATTATAAAATATTATATTAAAATTGACGGACACTATATAATACTTCCAGAATGTTCAATCATTCAAGCTTTCGATTACTTATTTAAAGCACATTTTATGAGTAATACCAGTTTTGATGATAGTTTATATAATTTTTGGAATTTCATCCAGAATTTTTTCTACAACATACCATGTTCAGTAACTGCAAGTTTAATCGAGTTATATACACAAATTCATTAATAAATGTTATATAGAGTATTAGAAATAAAATTAAAAAGTTATCAATTTATAGACAAAATAAATTTTGCAAAATTATATTGATATATTGATGTATTGATTCATTAAAAATTTCTAATTCAACAAAAGCTTAGGATTATTATTTACTTATTATCAAAATGGATTTTCTTTGCTTCAAGTGTCATTTTACTACAGCAGATATCAAATTATTTTGTATACATTTACAAACGCATCATATGATGTTAGAAGGGTATAATTTAAGTTTACCTTGTCCGCTTAATTGCTCTAAAAATTTTAAAACATATGCAGGGTTTCGTAAGCATGTTGATACTTGTAAATTTAAAAATATTAAAAACAATAGTATTGGTAATTTACAACAATGTGATAGTATGGAAATTGATTCTGACGAAAAAGATAAAAAACGAGTTTGTAATAATGTAATAGAAGAAAATTTAGATGAAAGCACTACTGAGAGCAATGAAAAGTTTAATGAATGTTTTAATTTAGATTTCAATGAATTTTTGATGCACAAGAATATAAATTGTTTTCTTTTAAAGCTAATTCGTTAGGATTACCCGAAATAACGATTACAACAATTCTTAAAGAATTTGCAAAAACAGTTTTTTCTACATTTGATAATATTTTGAATAATTTAAATGATGTCGAAGAAATTGTAAGTATTATAAAAAACTTTCAATTTATTTTTGGAAACAGTATAAGTGAATATAAGGGAAAAGAAATTTAAATCATTCGTTTGTGCAGCCTGAAAAAATATCATTTGGGGTTAGACTAGGTTCAGTTTACGATCCTAGAATAGAACGTTCCATTGAAATACCAGTAACTTGTACTTTTACTTATGTTCCCATGATACAAACATTACAATTTAGATTGAAAAAAAATTTTATTAAAAAGTATATTTTTTCTGACAAGATTATGAATTCTAATACTTTAACTCATTTTAAAGATGGTGATTTTTTTAAGTATAGTCTTTTTTTTAAACATAATAAATATTCATTACAAATTCAATTATATTTTGATGAATTTGAAGTTTGCAATCCACTAGGTAGTGTCGCGTCTTGCGGAACTAACCGAAAGACGCAACGCCACATCTCAACTGAGGTACCAACAGCTGACAACAAAGGTCACTGCCGTACCAACTGTCATACACTCTACATCATCAAGGGTAACTCCTTAAGCAACTTCTACTTACCTACAACCCTCAGTCGAGACAAGACAGGCATACTTCCTTCATTCGCCGGCGCAAGCATCAAGGGTAAAAGTATAGCCTAGCAACAAGTTATGAATTTACGCAGTTCAAATACAAAAGAAAACACGCCACAGGATATCACCAGCATTCTTAGCTAGTACCGAGGAATGATGACCATATATGGTAGTAACGTTAGGGCAACTGACCAATCAGCGAAGATTCTAACGCACCTTTGTGCCTGCACATACCCGAACTCCTTATCTCACATACACCCTCCCCTTTCCCGAAATTCCACGTCTTTCTACCTTCCTCTAGGTAACCGGAGAGCTATAGAAGGAGAGACAAAACTAGTAGCGCTCTCTTGTCTGCCTGATATTTTTGGAAGTATACATCGTCTCCGCGACACTCGTGATAAGTATTGTAACGCGCAGTTAGACATTTTCATATTTCACTTGACCTGTACAGAGCGCGATTTATCGAAACTAACTATTATAACCAATCATTGTAACAAATTTTAAAGTAGTAATAAAGTAGTAATTATACTTAATCGCAAATAGTCATCATCGTTATTTTACTTGAAACAGTTGAACCTCTTCCAATCATAAAATTAACTTATACGCGCGCTTCGCTCTCTACAAGCCACACCCACACCTCAGAAGGAAGATCTACAACAGCATTGGGAAGCTACATTTCATTCACTCAGCTACCTGAGAATAAATCAATGTAAGCTATGCACCCCGTGCATTACCATTTTCAATTGAGCCCTTTACAGATCTACGCCTATTAAATTATTGCCGTCCATCCGTGCGCTCGACGCAAACTGGGGAAACTCTTATTTTCAAGTCAATTTTCCGTCAATGACAAGTCAATTTAATCGGACGCAACTCAAGTCTATTTTCTTCTTCGTTACGCTCCCTAGACGTAACAGTAGCAAAAATAATGCCATAAAATTGCAGCATTTTATTTCACCATAAATAACTTACCCATGCATCTAAATTCTAAATTAAGTAACATACATTTACTAGCACTTTGTTATAATTTAGATATTAAAAGATTCGGAATTAATCCTGTTTTGAACATAATATTAAAAGATATTAAATGTTTAGAAAATGAAGGTATTTTTATAGAATCACAAAACATGAATATCAAAGGAACGATTTCTAATTTAAGTCATGATAATTTGGGTGCGACAACTTTATATGGTATGAAAGAATCTTTTCGAGCACACTACTTTTGTCGGATTTGTGTAATGCATAAAAATGATACAGAAAGGGAATGTTATCAGAATGATAATTTAATACGAACTAGTAGGAATGTTCAATATGTTTTAAATAAAGATTTTAACGCATTGACAAATTTTTCCGAAGGTATGCAATCAAATAGCCCGCTAAATCAGTTACGCTACTTCTCTTTAAGGGATAATTATAGTGTAGACGTAATGCATGACTTGTTAGAAGGTGTTTGTTGGTATGATATGAAATATTTTTTTGATTATTTAATTGATCGTGGAATTTTAACATTAGATCAATTAAATGAACGAATCGTGGCATTTGATTATGGCTATGTGAACAGACGAAATAAGTCTAGTCCAATTTCTATAACGAATAGCAAAGTATCAAACGAATCAGCTTCACAAACATTATGTTTAATTATTTATTTACCTTTGATTCTTGAAGATATAGTAGAAAAAACTGATGAAATTTATTCTAAATGGAAAGTTATTTTATTACTCATTGAAATATTAAAGATTGCTATAGCTCCTAGAATACAGAAAATTGTAATTCCTTATTTAATGAACTTAATTGCCGAAAATCATGCTACTTTCATGGAAGTATTTTCAATACCTTTAAAGCCTAAATATCATTTTTTAACGCATTATCCAATGATTATAGATAAAATGGGACCTCTTCGTGGTAATTGGACGATGCGTTACGAAGGTAAACATCAATATTTTAAAGACTTAATAAGAAAATTAAAAAATTTTAGAGACGTTTCTTATCTTCTTTCGTCGCGTCATCAATTGCACATGTATTACATATGGGATAACGATGCAGAGGACAAACCTATTATTAATTCATCGAAAAGTATAGTTGTAGAATCTTCCAAATTTTTTACAATTATTAATGAACACTTGCAGTTATCTAACAATATTATCATTCAGTATGGAAAAAGCGTATCGTTCAAAGGAAATATTTTATTGTTGAATAAATTTTGTTACGTTAACTTGGTAAATGACTTACCCGTTTTTGGTAAAATTTTGTATTTATTTTCTGTAAGTGACGAAATATTCATGATATATGAATCATGTGCAGCAATTTCATTTTGCAATAAAACTATTGGTTATTGTATCAAAAAAACAAATGATTTAGCTATAATGAAAATAACTAATTGTCCGGTTACTAAATCGTATAATGAATATACCAATTCCGTGAGACAATCAGTAATTATTACAGAATATTTTTATGCCCCTTAAAATAATAGATTGGCAACTATAGATTTACTGCACGATTTTCATGTAGATATATATGATTATTGATTATTTTATATAATTGTATTAATTTTACAAAAAAAGAGAAATAAAGAAAATAAAATAAAGAAATGTTGCGTGGATCTCTTTGGACAAATGAATAGCTATTAAAATTGTCCTTTTGATTAATACGTTACCGAAAACTTATGTAACTTTCTATAAAACACACATTGTGTGCAAATTTCTTTCAATTTACATTTATTTTGTGTAATAAATGTGTAATTAATTTTGTGTACTTTTCTATTAAAAATTTTACACAAAACGTGTGTACTTCTTCCACGCGGTTTAAGCATAAACACAAAATGCGTGTAAAATTTGTTTTACACAAATTCGTTCAAGCATAAACACACGTTGTCTGTTTATAATTGAACAGATTTTGAACTGTGTGGAAGTGGTTATGAAATAAATGGTCGCCTAGTGTTTGTGATGCGTTTATTAGGAGTGGGATTAGCTGGAGTGAATACGTTTTGCGGCTTAATAGACTTAGCTTCCGGAATTTATTCAAACGTTTATTATAAAATTGATGATTCTATTATCACTACAGAAAACGCTGTTTTCAAGTTAGTCAAGCGCAAAGCTGTCGAAGAAGAAAAAGAAGAGTATAGAAAAAACGAACTTCCAGAGGATATTTTATCTGTTTCTGTCGATGGATCTTGGGCCAAAAAAGGCTTTACATCTCTCATAGGTATAGTTTCTTTCATCCTCAAGCATGCGGGAAAAATCGTTGGCGTAGCTGTAAGGTCAAGGTATTGTATAGGATGTAGTCGTTGGAAAGGTAAAGAATATACACTGGTATATCTTACCTGGTTTACGATGCATCAGCCTAAGTACCGAAAAAAGTTGTGAAGAGGAAAACCGCTATCGTCAAAAAAGTTCCTCCACTAAAAACTCAAGATCTAACCATCAAATTAATAAAAGAATTATCTGAAAATTATGGATTAGCAGTGCAGAGAAACATCCATTCCGTTGAAGGTATGCGTAAAGAAATTTTGGCAGGGTACTATCATAAAATATCCACGGACACCAAACCTCAACACTTGCATTGTTCGCCTAATTGGTGTAAATATCTCAAACTCAGGCTGCTAATAAAACATGTAATCATCTACGTGCTCTTTTTGCTGATGTTCAAGAGGTACTAAATCCAATTTACGAGGACTTAACGAAAACGGAGCTACTCGAACGGTGCGTAGGTAGCCATACACAAAATAACTACGGAAGTGTTAACAAGTGTGTATGGGATATGGCACCTAAGCACAAGATTAATGGCAAACAAATTGACGATATTGCATGCACAACTTCGACTTGCATCTACAATGAAGGATATATGCCAGTTTTGAAGATAATGGAGGTATTAGGCTTCAAACTCAGCCCGATCGCCATCGAATTCGCTAAGCAGCGCAATAAGTTACACATTAAAGATGTAAACCGCCACAGCTCATAATCTTCCAAAGAAGCCAGAACGAAACGAAAACAAGCAAGGTTGGAAGCAATTGAAGTTCAAGAACAAGCAGAAGGCGAAATGTACGGTCCAGGAATCGCTGATTAAATTTAGGTAAGATTTTTTCATGATTTTTTATTAAAAAAACTTTAAACGCGTTTTTCTCAAAACAACGTTTTTTAGAACGGGAGGCACGATTCCTGTAAAACGAATAGACCGATTCTTATAAAAATTTAACCATTTATTCTACACACAAAAAGACACAAAGTGGACTATGGACGAGTTTTAATTTTAACCTATTTTTTTTTCACTAAAATCGGTGCAAATAAACTCGTTTTTTCATTTAATTTTTATTTTGGCCGCCATTTTGTTATTTATAGATAATCAATATCCACAGTCCAGCTTATAGCTATTGTCGTACTGAATCTAAAACATTTTGATTTGTTTTTTCAGATGAGCCGTTGTTGAGTTACTAACCTGTAGCCTGTTGAGGTAGCCTGCCGTCTATCAACCTCAAAATCATGGCCCTATGTTCAGCTACAGTTTGTTTCTATAAAAATTGAAAAAAAAAACTATAAAAATTTTTTTTTCTTATATTTTTAGACTTTATTTGTAATACCTATCAACTTTTACACCAATATATTTAATACTAGCACCCCCCGTCGCGGCTTCGCCCGCGCTATAACGCATAGATGTAATGTAATAAGTGTTTTAAAATGTTTTGCTTTTTTAATGATAGATCTATAAAATTTCTGAATATATGACATTTTTATTTTCTGGCAATAAAATAAACTGATTTTTAGAGTTACCAGTCCTTGAGAGACCCACGTATAATTGACCATGGGAAAAACAATCTGATCGTAAATCAATCCCTACATATTTAAACGTTTGACCTTGTGACTTGTTAATTGTAATAGCGAAAGAAGTTTTGATGGGAAATTGTAGGGCTAGAGGAACTCAGCGGCCAATGGTACTTAATTGGGATAAAAAAACAATTTAATATATTTTCTAATGATTATTGCTTTAGTAATAAAGGCGGGCGTCGCAGGCGAACAACATTGGGGACGGGGGGTAAGGGGGTTTCGTTTATTATTATAATTTAGAGCCAACTTGCAGAAGTATGAGACAGTGCTTTAGAATTAGGTAAATATTTTAATTGATCATTACAGAAAATATTACGTGAATGTAAGCTTATTGGACGCGTAACCGTGTTTATATGTTTCTAAGTTTTTGCGTATCGAGCAACAGCACTCATTGAGGAATGAGAATGTAGACATTCAAATATAATAATAAACAAAACCCCCTTACCCCCCGACCCAATGTTGTTCGATTTTTTTCTGAAAAAAAGAAAAACTGCGTGAACAAACTAAATAGTTTTGCAAACGCTATTAACAAAACGCAGTTTTTCGGTATTTTTTTATCACCATTAATTAATGTTGATCACTGAGTTCCTGTAGCCAAATTGTAGGCTTTTGAGTTGGAAGGGTAACTCTGTTGGGATCATCGGGAGGAATTAGTGCTATTTCACCTTTTGGAGAGCCTGTGAGAATAGTAGTTTCTATAATATTATTTGGCATAATTTTGATTTGTAACCTGGTACTATTCCATAAATTAGGGGAATTAAGATTTCTTAATAGAATAATAGGAGCTCCTATTATTTACAAAATCGAAACCGTCAGTAAGAATATCCCTGCTAAGGAAGATTCAATACATCGAGTACACAAAATTTTACTCAAAATCGGTTTACTCCATACCGGGTTTCACGCTCCTACTTATATCCTCGGCGACAATTGTTAAGGTTCGTGTTCGCCAAAAGCTGTGCGTTGCCGCCTGGTGGCAGACGCGCCACTCTGCTTCCCCACACGGCAGCGCACAACTGCACGAGTACTCCGCCGGCGATAGCCGCATGCCTTTGTTTCCCAATATTACCACACGTATGTAAGTAGTCCACGATTCTTTTTTTTATAATTTATGGTATATTTTAATACAAAACCTAGCCTACGTTACTCTACGATGCAAAAGTGTATTTTGTGTAATTTTGTTGTATTAGGTTAAGTAGTTTTTGAGATATTGATTTACATACAAACAGACGCTGTCGCTTTATAATATTAGTATAAGATTATTCTTTAAAAAAATTCGCAAATATAGGCTTTTTTTGAGCGTTCAAAGTGGGATGTACCCTTAAAGGTATTCTTATGATACTTCTTTATATCTATGGAAAAGAGTCAAATAGAGTGGCTTAACTCACATATAGATCCGTGGAGTAACGTCGTTCAACGCTGGAAAAACACTTACGCTGCAAAGCGAGTGCTTTATTTACATTGTCAGACCTGCCTTGTCCTCACAAGAATAAATATTCTTCTTTATTTAACTAACACCTTTCACCATCGGCGCCGATCACACCTCGATTGGAGATTAGCTTCGCGACACTGCCAGGGCAAAGAGTCCGCGACGACGACACTCGCCACCACCGCCACGAATAATTGATTATTGATTTATCTATTAACGGGGGGAAACGCCTTTTGTTTTGAGGAGAGCGACGGGGACGAAACACGGCATGCACTCGATACTTGCCCGAGCACGACAGTGAAACTGTAGGAAGGCGCTGGGCCGACTCGACCTTCGGAGCCCGCCAAACAAGCAACAATCGCGCGTATTATTATCACTGGCAGTAGCGCGGAACCGCGGCGATGGTATTCGACGACGACGAGACGAGGTGCTAGATCACGTAAAAGACCCAGTGGAATTAGGATATATTAATTCTTCAAAGTCTGGTTATCTGAGTAAAGGTATTTATTATTTATGTGTTTGTTTTATTTATTATTGTATATTGTATATTTATTATAGCAATTTGCTTGGTATTATCAATTATTTTTAAAAAAATGCTCATTTTAAATTTTGTGGACAAGAATATCAATATTTATTTGATATATATTTTTAGAAGCAGAAGACTTCGTCTTATTGTACTTATTGCCACACCTCATTCCACCTAAAAGATGTGGGAAGCGAAAGAGATCAAACGAAGACAGAGCTTGTAAGCTATCCTAGCAAGAAAGAAGAGAGTCTTTTATTTTACGTGTAGAGGTATATACTCATTTTGTTTACGCTTTTATAAGTTATTTAGTACCAATTTATAATTTTTTATTTTATTATATTTGTAGATGGCTGCTGAGATTGAACCTTCATTATTAGTTGTAAAAAATCGATTACGACAAAATCAAGAAACATTTCAACTATTAATGGTTGTAGGAAATGTAACGTGAATAAAAAAATTTTACGTTGCTGTAAACGAACAACTATTTAAAATAGATAAGTGCATCGATACCATCGTCTTCACATTAATAATATTTTTTACATTGGATTGTCAGTATCCAGAAAATACCCAATCGATTTAGTTGTTTTTGTAAAAAAAATTTATTGAATATTTATTTACCAACAGACATTGTAAATGTTGAAGCAAACATCTTATTAGGAATTTTACAAAAACCAGAAAATACGTAAATTATCTAAAATGTTAGTTTGTCAGCATTGTAATATTTCATTCATTGAATGTAATTTATTGTATGATCACATCATCAATTTGCATAATTCGTCAAAAAATATTACGTGTTTTTTTGTAACTTGCCATCACGTTTACCCGTCATTTAATTTTTTTAAAAAACACGTGCGTGGAAAGCACAATTTTTCATTAGTGAAACTGAAACTTGTAGATGTTGTCAAAGATTACTGCACTTTTATTAGTGCTCAGCCTATAGATAAAAAAAGAAGTATATTATGATTCTGATAATTCTATTAGCGATTACGATGAATGTGTATTTAAATTAAAAGATGTTGATATTCTTCCTGAATGCGAAAAATAACTTGAACGATGCCATTTTAACCCTTTAACTCCCATAAGGTTTTGGTCAATAGCACCAATAATATCTATATGGTTTTAGGGGTTTCAAATTATTGCAAAAAATTTTTTTTTTTGCAAAAACGACTTCAAATTTGAATTCTACTGAAAAATAAGGTCCAGTATGTATGTTTGTTTTTTTTTTCAATTTTGTTATTAACAAATTGAATGTTAATTAATTTTTTAATATTTATAAACCTGTTAACTCTCATAAGAAAACGATAAATAATATACCTATAACATACGTCAACTAAGGGGTTTTGATATGCGCTGAATTCAAATTTGCCATCAGTTTTGCAAAATTAATTTGTTTAAACAATTTGCTGAAACAAATTATTGCAAAAAAAAATTTTTTTGGAAAAGCGATTGCAAGTTTTGATTTTACGGGAAAAAATGTATACAGTAAGAAGATTTGTTCTTTGAATAAATATTGTGATTTGTATTAAATTATAAGTCATTTATATTATAATGTGCGTTGAATTCTCAAATATTTGTCATTTTGTGTGTTTTTTATACATATTTAATTTAGACATATATTTTTCAAGAAATTTAATTGCGTATCATTTACAATTACAAGATACTGTCAAATTCGAACATTGATACAAAAATGGTGTTGCGATAATTTTTTATAATTCTCTATCTAGTTTAGTTTGTTCTTTTCATAATTTTCATAATGAGGCATGTTGATAAAGGAAATGATTACTTCCCGTCTAATCCAGATGATTCTGACGTAAGTGATTCTGAGGCTGAAAATGAGGCTAATGATCTACAGGACAATAAAAATTCATCTGAAGATGAAAAAAGTGAATCTGAATGGCGTTCAAATTGCAACCGTACTTTCGAAGATTTCGATATTGATCGAACTCCTTCATTAAATTTATTGGGTATTCCAAACAAAAATTTCGAATCATATTTCTTTTCACAAGTTTTAACTGCAGAATTTTTAGAAACAATTATTTTAGTAACTAATAAATATGCTCTAGAGAAAAATCCAAATTCTAAATATTGGAATAATTTAACAATAATTGAATTGAAAGCTTGGTTTGGTGTAACTATCCTTATGGGTACAGATACTTATTTGAGAGTAGATTGTATTGCTAAAGTTATGGCTAGAAGTCGTTTTCAAAAGATAATTCAAATGATTCATGTCAATGATAATAAAACACGCTTTCCACGTGGTCATCCTAATCATGATAAGTTGCACAAAGTGCGACCTTTAATAGATCATTTGGACGATGTAAATGGTGAGATATATAATTCATCTAATGTTGTATCTGTCGATGCGTCAATGATTCCTTTTTCAGGTAGGTCAAGTATGAAACAGTATATGCCGATGAAACCTATAAATCGAGGTTTTAAAGCCTGGTGTTTAGCTGATTCCAAAACAGGATACATTATAAAATTTGATATTTATACAGGCAAGTCAAATGACACTTCAAAAAATCCTCTTGGAAAACGTGTTGTCTTAAATTTAATCTCAAATACTCTGGGTTGTGGTTCTCTTGTAGCATTTGATAACTATTTCACATCACCGAGTTTAATGGAAAAGCTTGTAAAACAAGATATTTATGCAGTCGGTACAGTGAGAACTAACAGAAAAGGTTTACCCGATATGATGAAGGAGAGACAAAAAATGGAAAGAGGTGAGTATATTTACAGAATCAAAGAAAGTATTTCTGCTATTAAATGGATGGATTCAAAACCTGTAACTGTACTATCCAATGTCTAATATCCCAAAGAAACAGTAATAATAAGTAGAAAGAAAAAAGATGGAACGTACGCAAATTTCATTTGCATAAAGTGTGTTGACATATACAATAAACTTATGGGAGGAGTAAACAGATTTGATCAACTTAGAGAAAGGTATATGATTGGACGAAGATCTAGAAAATGGTGGCATCCAATTTTCTATTGGATGATTGATCTATCAATTATTCACTCTTTTATTCTGTACAAATTACACAAAGACAATGAAGGGCAAGATCAGTTATCATTTCGGCTTGCATTAGCTAAACAATTGATAGCTAATTATAACGGTAAAAAAAGATTTAGACGCTCTATATAAATAAAAAAAAAAGTAATAAATAAAAAAATTAAAAAAAAAAAACAAAAAATAAAAAAAATTAGAAAATAAAAAAAAATGCATATCAAAGCCCGGACTTCTATCTTCTCGTGGTGATATGCATGAGTAGGTAATGATTCCACTGAAACCAATGAAGTTAAGGCAAGCTGAATGAAAGTTGATGAAAAATTAATTATAAATTAATTTGTTAATAATAATCAAAGGTTTTTGAATATGCAAAAATACATACTAGACGTACTTTTTTCTGTAGAATCCAAATTTGAACTCGTTTTTGCAAAAAAAAATTTTTGCAATAATTTGCTTAAACAAATTGTTTAAACAAATTAATTTTGCAAAACTGATGACAAATTTGAATTCAGCGCATATCAAAACACTTTAGTTGACATATGTTATAGGTATATTATTTATAGTTTTCTTACGGGAATTAACAGGTTTATAAATATTAAAAAATTAATTAACATTCAATTTGTTAATAACAAAATTGAAAAAAAAAAAAACATACATACTGGACCTTTTTTCCAGTACAATCCGAATTTGAAATCGTTTTTGCAAAAAAAAAATTTTGTTGCGGATAATCTCGGCCTTCATTCGCTGTTAGGTTTGACAAAAAGTTTCAACTCGACAATATTTTGCCAGCACTGTTTAATAAAACAACCCGAAAAAAATGAGGTGCTGTTAGAAAAAGAGTGCGAGCTTCGTACCATTAATAATTGTGAAAGTTTATTAGCAGTAAATGATACTAGAATTTCAGGTTTAAAAGAAAAATGTGTCTTTCATAGAATAAATAATTTTCATATGTGTCAAAACATTTGCGTAGATGCTATGCACGATTTATTGGAAGGAACTTGTCGATACGACATTCCACTGATTTTAAACCAGTTTATTTATGTGATGAAACTGTTTAGTTTTGAATTAGTTTAGAAGAATTGAATTTAGTAATTGAAAGTATAGTATAAGTAAACCTCCAGTAATTATCGAATCTGCAATTAAAAAAGGTTACATAATAATTTCATCATTGGAAATGCTTTGTCTCATCCGATATTTGAATTTAATTATTGGTCCTCTAATACCCATTAACGATGATAACTGGAAATTATTTTTAACGTTAAGAGAAGTTATAACAATGGTATCTAGTATGGTTTTGCATCCATCTACACGTATTGCTTTGGAAGTAACTATTTTCGAGTATTTATCTCTTTTAACGACTATTTCCTAGTAGTCTTAAGCCAAAACACCATTTCCTATTGCACTACGCACGGTGTATGTTACACTTTGGTCCTTTGTGGATACTCTGCTGCCTTAGGTTAGAGAGCAAAAATCAGGAAGAAAAACAAGTCTCTCGCAGTACAACTAGTCGCTGCAATATTAATAAAACAATCGCTATTAAGCACCAATTGTTTTTAAATTTTAGATTTATGTGTAAAAAATCGACTTATACTCTTTTTGTGCCAAATAAGTACAAAAAGAGTATAAGTCAAGGTGTCGGATACTTAGATTGTTCTCACGAATTTATTCATTTATTTGAAAACTTAGGTATAAATAAGATTGTAAAACTTAGATTCGTTGATAACGTATGTAAAATAATTAAAAAAATGCGATTATTATAAAATTCGTTAGTGATGGGTCTCAATTTCATATAGTTCAGGAAATTGTATTACACGAATTTAAACATATCTTTGTAACTCAGAAGCTTGCGAATTGTTTTTTCAATTATCATTTCCAGGCTTACCAAATTCACAATTTAAATTCATTTGATTGGATTATTTTAGATGAAGTAGAAATTAAGAATGTATAATCACAATCATGATTGCAATGTCTGATGGTTACAATTACATCTCTAAGGATTGGATTTAATAAAAATGCACAATTATTTGTTTTATTAACAAAATTATTTTGTAAACATTATTATTTATTTATTTTCCTTTCTTGTTCATACAAAAATTTTAAATATTTCCTAATATATAAGATGATTTTAATAAATTTGACGAAAGTTTGAATAAGAATTCGTTTTAAACATTGATCTATGATTTAGTTGCTTCATATATAATTATTTATTGTTTTAATCTAATATGGTTTAAATATAAATACTTATTATTATGGAAAATTTGAAATATTTGTTTTTCGTTGGTTTTATAAAGTTTTTGTTGATTATATGTCAAATATTGATAAGAAATTTATTGTTAAATTGCATAATATCCCGAGTAAAAAAACTTTTTTTAGAATATCAAGTATGATCGATTTTCAAAATTTAAACATATTTATCTTTTGCCCCTAAATTGAAGAACCAATTACATACGTATTGTTATGGCTTTAGTGAAAGGATAGCTAGTACAACCTTAAGCGACTTAGTACTTGTATTCCAAACTTATTCTAAACTCGCAAGTGACCAGATAAAGGCTCGGTTACTATATAAGAAACTTTTCCATCCGATCAGTAATTACTGAGTAATAATCGACTGATTTTTAATCGATTATTACTCAGTAATTACTAATCGGATCGAAAAGGTTCTTAATGATTTTTGGCTTAGAATTTTTCGTTCTATCTGATTCCGTCGAAAGTGATAATCTGTTCGTTAACAGCCTGTATATATATATATACTCAACTATCTGCAGTCTGTTGTACGCCTGGTCGTAAGGTGGTGTTGGCTTCTTCGTTGGATGAGGGAGGACACAGCACTAACCCCTCATGTAGCTCTCTACGAGTCTCGAGTCCCCTTTCGTTTGAGAGAGGACCCAGTGACTGTATAGTCACCGAAGAGTCGAGACTCTTTATTGTTTGATTGATTCGTCTGCACTCCGATGCTCGTTGAGGTGATTCCCCGTGGACTCGTCTACACCCCGATGCTTGCTGATCCGCACTCCGTTTGACTGCTGTTGTCCTGTCGCCTTTGATGATGCTCAGCAGTGATGCATGCAGTGTATCCCTGGGCCTCTATCAGTCGCTGGATGTCGTCCTTGGTCAGTTGATGCTCGTCCGACCTGAGAGGAAGGAAAAAAGGATGGGAGATGGCAAAGCCAAAGGATAGGATATAAAAAAATGAGGCAACTCAAGAGATTATTTAGACACAAAAGATAATCTGTTTATTGGACTCATAGTGCAAGATCGTCTCCAAGGATTGGATCTAGTACAGTGAGTTCGGTGATAAGCTTTCCGAGCCTCTTTCCGAGCCTACCTACATCTCCGAAGGAAGATCGAGCGCTACTAAGGTTCCGCCGCCTAGCAGCGGAGCGCGGTGTACAGGGTGTACGTAGCGCCTATATAATAGTATTATAACAAGTCGTCGAATAAAGATAGTAACGTAACGCGGAAGAACAGCATCAGCAGAATACAAGCGTCTACCGGCTAAAATCGTAGTTGACCTTGCCTGCGTAACGTGATGCTATCCAACATTCAAGCGTCACTCATGTACATTCATACCGATTTCACTACGTAACGCTGAAAACATCACGCTATATTATATAGGATTCATATAACTATGTAATAAATACAGGTAAGAACGTGTATAGGTCCCGGCTGGCGGTCACTAACGCTGGTTCTCGGATAATTATAAACCATAATTATCCATAACTCATGTGCACCGAGTACTTTTCCCAAACGAAATCCAGTCGTAACACTCAATTCCGGAGAGTCGGATTATTAGGTGCAAAATCCTGGAGTTTAATTCCGTTTTAGTTCATATTACAGAGCATCGGGTTATTGGGTGTAAAAAACCTAGGGTTTACCTGGTAAATAAGTATATTTATTTACTTACTTAAATGAAATTTTCAAAAATGCAATCGATACCAACTCAGTATAGCCACTACGTGCATGACCGTCAATTGTTTTCAGCTGCATTTGCTGAACGCTCTGAAGATAGTCATTGGGCGCAAGCTTCGAATCGAGTTTAACCAATGCTAAATTAGCATAGTAAACGATAATTTCAAGAAAAAGCAATAGATGTTGCATTTCCGCCTTATTCAACATGTATAGGGTTCTATTTTAATTCAGGTAATAGTTTCCGACCAAGAAATATGTTATACAGAAAAGTTCAAGGTTTAAGTGCAGGTCATCAGATGATGACCTTGAACCTATGTTTGGGGTCAAACATGAAGGTCATTTGAAGGTCAAATTTGCAGTTACGATTTTCAAGTTACATGCAGTTTACCTTATCAAAATACTCATATAATCCACGGGTGAAGTAAATCAATTGAAACTATTTCTTTAAAATTTATTATTATTTGCGTTTTATTAACATAAAATATAATAGCAACATTGTGCTAGAGTGTATTTGTGAGTGCGTCTAATATGCTTGAATAATTTTCTTACCTTTCTTTAACCCTTTGACTTATAGTGGGACGTTTTTGTCCCACCTAGATCTTTGAGATTTTTTTATCGTAAAACTTTTATTTTTACGTCTACAATGGTGATAGTATACTTTTTAGTTAGGTAAGATGTTTCTGTATAATAGTTAGCAATGAAAATATGAATTTATTTAGTAGCATAATAGTTATAAATAAACAAATTGCAAAAAAATCTGTTTTTTTTAAAAAAAAAAAAATCATTTTCTGCTTTGTTTTTCATTCGATCTTTCTAAAAATCTGTACTCGGGGATTTTTGAGGTCGGTGATTACGAATATGTAATTAGAAAAATAAAATTTTGCAATCCCAGATGGTGGATTCAAAATGGCGGATGCAATTTTCCAAAAAAATAGTTTGGGTCCTACAAATCTGTACTCGGGGGCTTTTGGGGTCGCTGATTATGAATCTGTATTCAGAATAATGAAAATCGGAAATGACAAATGCAAATACCTATTTTTATGAAAAATTGCATCCGCCATCTTGGATTGCAAATATTAATATTCTGATTTCAGATTTGTTATCAGTGACTCCAAAAACCCCCGAGTAAGAATTTTCAAGTCATTTTATCGAACAGAAAAATGTATGCATCAAAGGGTTAACAAATTCTATCACAATGGGAATGTAAATAAAAGTTGTAATTGGAACATCATTTACAGTTATTTATATTTATATGTAATTATAATATATGTATATATTTTTAAGGTGTAAACATTTTTTACCTTGATTCAAGATATGATGCAAATTTTTTTATGTACATTTTTATAGAGTTATATACATATAGCACCCCCCGTCGCGGCTTCGCCCGCGCTATAATACATGGATGTAATATAATAATTGTTTAAAAATGTTTTTTTTTATTTTAATGATAGATCCATAAAATTTAGTGAGTATATGACATTCTTTGTTACGTTTTTATTTTCTGGTAATAAAATAAACTGATTTTTAAAGTTACCAGTCTATGAGAGATCCATATAATTGACCATGGGAAAAACAATCTGATCGTAAATTAATTCCTACGCATTCACACGTTTGACCCTGTGACTTGTTAATTGTAATAGCGAAAGAAGGTTTGATAGGAAATTGTAGAGCTTGAGGTACTCAGCGGCCAATGTTACTTGATTGGGATAAAAAAAATACCAAAAAACTACGTTTTGTTAGCAACGTTTGCAAAACTATTTAGTTTATCCGCGCAGCTTTTCGTTTTTTCATAAAAAAATCGAAAAGTTGTAGCTATTCAATTTCGCAGTAGAGTGGCTGACGTTTACGCTAGAGATGGTTTAAAAATACATAATATGATGAAACGTTTGCAAAATTTCTTCGCTTCACATATATGTACTTGTTTTTAACATTTATTATAACTATTAGCAATAAATAAATAATTGTAATAACAGAGTATAAGCACTAAGTCTCATAAGCGAATATGTGCGCCTGCGCAAGAGATCTAGGGATTTTTTTGTTTATACGCTTCATTTAAAAACAGTTACTACTACTAAATAAGCAAAATAAAAAAATAAAACAATTTAATATATTTTCTAATGATTATTTCTTTACTAATACAGGCGGGCACCGCAGGCGAACAACATTGGGGTCGGAGGGTAAGGCGGTTTCGTTTATTATTATAATTTAGAGCCAACTTGCAGAAATATGAGTCAGTGCTTTAGAATTAAGTAAATATTTTAATTTATCCTTACACAAAATATTACGTGAATCTAAGCTTTTTACATGTTCTTAAGATGTTGAACATGTAACAGCGTTAAAATGTTTCTAAGTTTTTGCGTATCTAGCAACAGCACTCGTTGAAGAATGAGAATGTAGGCATTTAAATATAATAATAAACAAAACCCCCTTACCCCCCGACCCAAGGTTTTTCACCTGCGGCGCCCGCCTGTATTACTAAAAAGAAGTAATCATTAGAAAATATATTAAATTGCTTTATTTCTTTACTTTTCTTATTTAGTAGTAGTATTAATTGTTTTTAAATGAAAGTTGTATAAAGAAAAAAATCCCTAGATCTCTTGCGCTGGCGCACATATTCGCTTTTGAATCTTAGTGATCATACTCTGATAACAAAATTATTTCTTTATTGCTAATAGTTATAATAAATGCCAAACCCCAGCACATATATGTGAACCGCAAAAATTTTGCAAACGTTTGATCATATTTATGTATCTTAAAACATCTCTAACATGTACGCAAGCCACTGTACTGCGAAATGAGTAGCTATACTATTCGATTTTTTTTCTGAAAAAACGAAAAACTACGCGGGACAAACTAAATAATTTTGCAAACGCTACTTACAAATCGCAATTTTTCGGTATTTTTTTCGTCGCGATTAATTAATGTTGGCCGCTGAGTTCCTGTACCCAAATTGTAGTCTTTTGAATTGGAAGGGTAACTGTTGGGATCATCGGGATTCAAGGAATTAGTGCTATTTCACCTTTAGGAGGGCCTGCGGTGAGAATATTAGTTTCTATAATATTATTCGCATAATTTTGATTTATAACCTACTGGTACTATTTCATAAATTAGGGAAATTAAGATTTATTAATAGAGTAATAGGAGGTCCTATTATTTACAAAAATGAAATCGCCATTAAGAATATTCGCTAAGGAAGATTCAATACATCGAGTAGTCAAAGTTTTACTCAAACACGGTTTGCTCCATACCGGGTTTCACGCTCCTACTTATATCCTCGGCGACAATTGTTAAGGTACGAGTTCACCAAAAGCTGTGAGTCGCCGTCTAGTGGCAGACGCGCAACTCTGCTTTCCTACGCGGCGGTGCGCGACTGCGCGAGTACTCCGCCGGCCGGTCGCCGAACGCTGTTGTTCCCCTATATTACTACGCTACGCGTATGTAAAGTAGTCCCTGATTTATTTTTTTAATAATTTATGATATATTTTAATACAAAACCTAGCCTATGTTACTCCACGATGCCAAAAAAGTATCTTACCAAAATTTTGTTGTAATCGGTTAAGTAGTTTTTGATATTTTGTGACGTGTACAAACAAACGCTGTCTCTTTATTATATTAGTATATATAAGATACGTATTTACATATAAGGGGAAATCCACAGACCTTTTAATATTGATAAATTTTTTTTGTTTTTTGAAAATACAGGAACATCTTTGGTCCTTAAATTTTTACATACTAGGTACCTTAAGAGTGCTACTCACAAGGGAACCACCCCAACTCGACCCCACCGATTTTGATGATTTTTGGATACGTTGTAGTACTTGAAAAAATAATAGATACGTATTTTTTCTTATCGGCTGACATCCACTTTTAAGGGGCGAAATCCACCCCCAAAGTCAATCCCTAAAATTATTTTTTTTAATATTTCTCAGCATCTAACGAATATTTTGAAATAAACTGAACGCCAAAAAATTTCTTATGAAAAGGCGCTTCTAAGGACACAACATTTATGCCGAAGAGTTGCAACCCCCCTTTTTATAGGGGTAAATTCGCTATTTTTTTTACTTTTTTACGACATGTAATTTAGTAAATCAGCTCGAGTGAGTTAAAAATTGCATTGATTATGAGAAAATTCCAAATTTCAATTGACGTGTTTCGGGATTTTCCAAGAAAAAATGTTATAAGGGTGTTTCACCCCTAGAAACCACCTTTGCCATACCACAACCAGGCTAACCCATCTAATCCCGGAGAAAGCGACTTTAGTCGTCTGTTTTTTCTTGAAATAGTTGGATCCTACGCCGTAAGCGAGTGACCTCAACTAACCAACCTACCCCTAACCCACCTAACCTCTAGAAACCACCCCTACCAAACCACAAGCAGGCTAACCCTTCAAACCCCTGGGAGAAAGCGACTTTAGTCGTTTGTTTTTTCTTGGAATAGTTGGATCCTACGCCGCAAGCGAGCTACCCCAACTAACCGACCTACCACTAATCTACCTAACCCCTAGAAAGCACCCCTGCGAAACCGCAAGCAGACTATAACCTTATGTAAATGGCGGGAAATAAATTTATTCCTTGAAAGCCATTGATGTTTTATAAAAATTACAAATACGTTCCAAGCGGTAATAATTTTGTGTAATAATTATTATTAGCTTTTCATAATAAATAAAAAAAAACTGACAATAA